>JBAKBP010005205.1:0-124921 GCA_037953745.1 Lithodes maja | reverse complement strand
CTTCACTGCTTTCAGCAACTTGCCCTCTACTCCGTATATTCTAAGTACTTTCCACAAACCTTCTCTATCCACTCTGTCATAGGCCTTCTCCAAGTCCATAAAGGCAACATACACCTTTTGTTTCTTCTCCAGATACTTCTCCACAACACAATTCAGGGTAAAAATCTGATCTACACATCCTCTTCCCTTCCTAAAGCCTCCCTGCTCGTCGCCTATCCATTTCTCCGTTCTCACTCTCACTCTCTCAATCACTACCCTACTGTATACCTTCCCTACTACGCTTAGAAGACATATTCCTCGGTGGTTACCACACACTCCTCTTTCCCCTTTGCCCTTATATAGGGGGACTATTATGCCAGTCTTCCAGTCATCGGGTGCACTCCCCTTCTCCCATGCTAGTTTGCACATTTTCCATACCCATTCTATCACTATCTCACCACCATACCTCAACATTTCCCCACACACTCCATCTGTTCCTGGTGCTTTCCCCAACTTCACTCTTTTCATGGCTTCCCACACTTCTGACCTCCTGATCCCCACCTCCTCCTCCACTACTTCTCTTCTTCTCCCTCCCATACCATATCCAGCTATGTTTGCTGGCTCTTCATTCCTTTCATTTAGCAACTCACTGAAGTACTCCCTCCATCTTTCGACTCTCTCTTGCTTCTCGGCTAGCATTCTCCCATTCTTATCTTTCACACCCTTACTGTTTCCCTTGCTACCTTCCCTAACTTTCTTGACTTCTTTCCAGAACAGTTTCTTACTCTCCCTCCATTTTACACTCAGATTCCTTCCAAATTCCTCATCTACTCTTCTCTTACTTTCATTCACTACTCTCTTCACCACCCTCTTACTCTCCACGTACCTCGCTCGTTTCTGTCTCTCGGAATCTTCATTCCCTCTACTACCCAACCACTCTCTATATGCTTTCTTCTTTTCTTCCACAGCTATTCTTACCTCTTCTGTCCACCATGCTGTACCTTTCACTCCCCTCCCTCTTCTCCTCACTCCACACACCTCCTCACATGCTGCACAGATCTCATCCTTAAACACCTTGCTCATCTCCTCCACTTCCTCCATAACTTCCAGGTCGAACCCACCTAGTCGTCTTTCCACTGCTCTCCTGTACTCCTCCCTGACTTCCTCCTCCTGCAACCTCTCCACCCTCCTCACCATTCCACCCTCCTCTCGCCTCCCTCCCGCTCTCCTCACCCACTTCTTTTGTATCCTAACCTTAGCTACCACTACATAATGATCAGACAGACCCCCTCCAATACCCCTATACACCCTAGCATCCATCACAGATTTCTTCATTCGTTCATCCACACATACATAATCAATCAATGACTTTCGTTCCACCACTGTCTTATCCTTCATTGTCAACATCCGTTTCCACGTGTACCTGTGGATCATTCTGTGTCGGAAGAAGGTGTTGGCTATCCACAGCCTCCTCCCCACACATACGTCCACAAGTGCACTACCATTCCCATTCACCTCTGATGGTACCCCCCACCCTCCCACCACTCCCTCAACTTTCCTATCACCCACCTTACCATTCATATCCCCAATCAGAAATATTCTTTCGTTCTTGTCAAACTTCTCCAGGCACGCCTCCACATTCATCCAGAACTCCTCTTTCTTTCTTTCAAGTATATCCTCTGTCGGGGCATACACGCATACAATCACCCACGTTTGTATTCCTACTTTCATTCTCACCCACACAATCCTTGAACCCACAGACCCATACTCTCTTACACATTCCTTCCATTTGCTACTTACAAACAAACATGCACCTTCTCTCGCTATTCCTTCACTCACTCCAGCACACACACCTATTCCACACTCCCACTCTCTCACATCTGAACCTTTCCATTTGGTCTCTGTCATTCCACATACATCCAGCCTGGCATTCACTAACACTTCCAGAACCTCTCTCTCTTTTGTGCCATCATTCATGCCACTAACATTCCATGTCGCCATTCTCAGAATGTCCGAAGGCATGTCCTTAGTCGGTCGTGGTTCGTCAACGTTGGTTCCGTCCGCATCCGAGGCTGTTCGTTCGTTTTTTTTTGCTTAGATATTTTTTCCGGGTGGGGGTCGCAAGCCCACCGACCCAACCTCTTTAGTCGCCTCGTACGACACGCAGAAGGCACGTGGGGCATATTCTATTCCCTAACCCCCAGGGGGGCTCTAGTAAGAGCTTCTAGTTCCTCTATATTTTCTCCAACCCACGGCTCGTCATTGCAAGGGAAATCAATAGCGTTTCGGATGGGCAACTTAGTAGCGGTCCATTGCATTCAGAAACAAGGTTCAGTGAGGTCTCGAGAGTTGCTAGTTGTGTCAGAACAGATTTTTGCCCTAGCCGAATCGCTGAGCATTCATCTGCATGCTTCATACCTCCCAGGCGTGTCGAACTTGTGGGCGGATGCTCTGTCCCGGTGTCGGAGCACCTTAGTAGAATGGGCTCTCAAACAAACCGTCTTCGACAAGATGATTGCAAAGCCTTACCGTCCACAAGTGGATCTGTTCGCATCCGAGGAGACTCACAAGCTACCTCTCTTCCTAACCCGCCAAGGGGTGACCCCGGTGGGGGGACCAGATGCATTACTGGAGGACTGGAACAAGTGGAATTCAATCTATCTATTTCCTCCACCAGATTCTGTTCTAATGTGCAGGGTGATTCACAAACTAAGAGATTACCAGGGCTTAGTCTCGATGATCGCGCCGTTATGGCCGGCTCAGGCGTGGTACCGCAAGGACCCGGTGTCACTCCCGGTCTCCGCATTCCACTTAGAGACAATTGGCAACCTTCAGACCTCGCTCAATTTTGCCTTCTGGACATTTACAAGGCCAAATGGCTAGCTCAGTATGGGGAAAGTGTCACTAGTAAACTTATAAACCAATACACTATATCTACCAGGAGGCAATATCAATCACATTGGAAAGCTTTCACTAACTGGATTGTTGAGTCAGGGCAATCTGATGCATCAGAAGCCCTAGTCTTCAAATACTTAGATTATTTATTTGAGCAGAAGCATTTTTCCGTTGTTACGTTAAAAAATCACTTATCTGCTATCAGAACCCCCTTCTTTGATCTCACTGGTCTCTCGATACCGCAGGCGGAGGAGAAAGGGTTTATGAGGGCATGTTTCAAGATCCGCCCACCACCACGTCAGCTCATGCCCACTTGGTCGCTTGATAAAGCCTTATCTTAATTGCTTCAATCGCGCAAATACAACACTGCGCCGGATTTTGATTCATTACTTAAAAAGGCGGTGTTCTTGATGGCTTTAGCTACCGGTAATAGGGTCTCTGAGCTGGCGGCGATAAGCAACGAACCTAATTGCCTTAGGTTTGGGAGACTGCACGACAAGGTCCAAATCGCACCGTCCCCCACTTTTATAGCTAAGAATGAGCACTCTGATCATGTTTTCTCAGAATTTTCTGTTCCGGCGTTGAAACGCGGACACACACATCATATTTTATGTCCAGTAGAGGCCTTAGTTAAGTTTATGAGGGCAGCTCACCCTCGACAACCAGATTTTCTGTGGGTGCCCCAGGCAGGTAATCGTGTTACTAGGAGAAAATTGGCTTCTCTGTTAGTAGATGTTATTAAAGAAAGTAATCCCGGCATAGTGGGCAGGGCTCACGACATCAGGAAGTGGGCCGTCTCTCTTAGATTTTTACAAACATTTTCTATAGACGACATTGCCAACACTCAATTGTGGGCATCAAACCATACTTTCCTTACACGATACCTGTCGGTCGCTCTGGACAAGCCAAAACGTACCTGTGTAGCTCTAAGACAGAAGGTCTCGTAGGCTCTGTGCTATTTTGTATTAAGGTTAAGGCGAGAAAAAGGGGGGGGGGGCCTGTGGTGAATAGCCAAAAGCCCCACAAAACCCTTCCGCCGGAGATTGTGATAAATCACGAGCTGTGATCGAACTGATATGACGGTTCAAAAGTATTTATTTTAAGATAGCTATCACAGTTGCAACTACAGTATATAGGATTAAGAGAAGGTACAAACATATATACACTGTACAAATATTATTAAGATTAGAACAATATTCCAAAGAGTTTATAGTTCTCAGTAGGGGCACAAGGATGTTCCCCATTTATCATGTATATAGATCTTAAAGTAAAAGATCTGGTCATGGGCAAGCAGACTTTCTTCGAAGTCATGCCCTGCTTGCAATCTTTTATATTTGTATAACTATTTATTGTATGTATACAATAAAACTTAATTTTTTTTATACGGCTTATTTTTGTCCTGAGGTTGAGGTATTGTTACGAATGTCCCCCTCCAGTCTTGGTACTCAGGCAATATCGTCAATGATGAAGGGGCCACTATTAACCCGGGAGCTGCGGGGAGACTCTTAAGAGTTCCCCCGGCGGACTGCGGGAAGACTCTTGAGAGTAAGTAAAATAAAAAATCAACTTTTGACATCGAAAAAAAATTATTTATTTTATTTTTATTTTTTTATTTTTTTTTGGCCCCTGGGCCATGCAAAATCTCAGTCCTCTACCTCCCCTCCTTCCCCACTTTCCTCCTCTCCTTCAGTTATCACCTATTTTCCCTATTATTCCCTTATTCTGAGGTATATTTTCGTGCTAACATTAGCGAGTTGCAAGCAGGGTGTTGTCATCACTGATGGCAAGCGAGTGCAAGAGAGAGAGAGAGAGTATCGATCGACTGTGTCTCAGTGGCCTTGGGGGAAATTGGCGGGAAAGCAGTTTGCCTCACCCATACATTATACAACTCGCGGGCTATATCTCCGATTTTGACCATCCAAACGCGGTTTTCACTCGTTTTATTGTTGTTTCAGGTTAATACCTTTATAATCAACCCATAATAGGCACATATGGATAATTATTAATGCTATTAATGGTACAATGAATATTTTAGTGACGGAAACACCTCAAATACGTCAGCACAGGGGGACGTTTTCAATTACCCCCATGCGCACTTGTTAGGTTAAATTGTAGGTTTGATTCCCGGAGGGAAGTAATGAAAACCTAATATTTAGTAGGGCCCCGTAATCATTGACGATGCATGGCCCTCCCATCCATCCCCTTCCCATTCGTTGATTTTCTAGTGAGTCTTGATATATCAGTGAAGGAGGAAATATGGCCGCTAGGGGGCCTGCGTCGGGCCGCTGCGCACAAGAAATCCATGCATGGAAAGCCATAATATAACAGATATTAAGTTAAATTTTATTTTTTATTTTCTACAAAGTTTTTTTCTGTAGGGTACCCAATCATAAGGACGATTCCATAAGAGAATTAAGCGTGCACTTATGAGAGTACTCCCTGACCCTTCTGCATGGGAGATTCAAAACTGCTGCTGAAGGGAGACTATTATATTAATAGGCAATATCGTCAATGATTACGGGGCACTACTAAATATTAGGTTTTCATTACTTCCCTCTAGGAATCAAACCTATAATTTCGTAATTATCTGCATGCCAAAGGATGTGCAAGTAATGAAAGTTTCATCCACATTATAATGTTTCTCATTTCCAGCCTTCATGTGATTTTAGATAAATATTTTTCCACTAGTAGTACGTCCAACCCTACCTCACCCTACTAGCATTCAGATAAGAATAAAACTGAAGTATTCTTTTTTAAGTTGCCAGAGACTGGCTTCTCATCTTAATTTCTGAGCAAATACCCTTTGACAATTACAGACTAAATAAAATACATGATGTAGTGGTCTTTCATATTAGTTTATTTTAAATATTTTCCATCAGGATTTAATATATTATAATATTGGTACTAGATTGTAGAACGTTATTTGCTATAGTACTATACAGTCTATACAGTGTAACAGTTATACAATATAACGTTATTTGCTATAGTACTATACAGTCTATACAGTGTAACAGTTATACAATATAATGTTATTTGCTATAGTACTATACAGTCTATACAGTGTAACAGTTATACAATATAACGTTATTTGCTATAGTACTATACAGTCTATACAGTGTAACAGTTATACAATATAACGTTATTTGCTACAGTCTATACAGTGTAACAGTTATACAATAAAACGTTATTTGCTATAGTACTATACAGTCTATACAGTGTAACAGTTATACAATATAACGTTATTTGCTATAGTACTATACAGTCTATACAGTGTAACAGTTATACAATAAAACGTTATTTGCTATAGTACTATACAGTCTATACAGTGTAACAGTTATACAATATAACGTTATTTGCTATAGTACTATACAGTCTATACAGTGTAACAGTTATACAATATAACGTTATTTGCTATAGTACTATACAGTCTATACAGTGTAACAGTTATACAATATAACGTTATTTGCTATAGTACTATACAGTCTATACAGTGTAACAGTTATACAATATAACGTTATTTGCTATAGTACTATACAGTCTATACAGTGTAACAGTTATACAATATAACGTTATTTGCTATAGTACTATACAGTCTATACAGTGTAACAGTTATACAATATAACGCACATGGTAGGTTTTCATATTTTCTTTGAAAAATTGTATATATCAACTTTAGTGACATGGTAAAATTCTTTTGTATACCCCTATATTACCTATGGGGTAGAAGTTTGGGGTAATGCAAGTGAATTAAAAATTAAACCTATATTTATTTAAAAAAAAAATAGCCTAATGCTCACGTTATTTAACTTATTTTGATCAGCTTTGTAATTAGTAAATTGAAATAGGAGATGTAGGCCTATACAGGTATACAAAATTAACCATAGATCTATGTACAACAACGATAACACTGACAATATTGATTGAGTCAGAGTTTGCTTTGTCAAGAAAAGAAAAAAAATTCATATTTTTTCAGGTTTTGCTGTATGTAGCTAGGCTATGGGAATGGATCAGTTGTTGGTTTTGCCGAATGAAGCTTTGAACTTCTGTGAAATATAGAACATAATTAATATTGTACTTTGATCAAGTTTTCAATGTGAAAATTGTCATTGACATTATGTCATAGAAATTAGAATGAATTGCTGAAGATGAAGGTCGCATTGCCAATTATATTTATCTTTAGACTAGCATGATAAAACCACCTTTAAATTGTAAACTACTGTCCAAGACTACAAACTATAATTGTAACTTAATATGACCTTTCTACTTAGCCTAATGCAAGATGGTATTGTAAGTGATTGGAAAATGGGCTAGACAAAATTAGTTTTCATAAAAAAAATAGTATAATAGATAAAATATATATTGATATATAGGCTATTATACATTTATAATATAATACAATCGTCTAAAAGAAGCCAGAACAAATGTAAAAGGATGCACTGGTACTGAATGAGTTAAGCTAATGTAGGCAAACAGAAAAGACGACTAGGTGGGTTCGACCTGGAAGTTATGGAGGAAGTGGAGGAGATGAGCAAGGTGTTTAAAGATGAGATCTGTGCAGCATGTGCAGTGGCGTCACCAGGGGGGGGGGGGGGGGGGCTTAGCCCCCCCAAATCAAGGACTCAGCCCCCCCCCCCCACAAATGCAAACCCCAAAACTGCCAAAAGTAATTAAAATAAATAAATAAATAATTAAATAATACATAATGCATAACCAGTTCACCACATTCACCAGCCCTGCATCCAACCCCCCCCCCCCCCCAATCTACTTTTTATTAATTGATCCATATAGGTTAAATACGAATTGTTTATGTAATGTGAATATTTATTCACAATTTACATAAACCTATGGCTATGACTCAAATCATAATAGTAATATTAGTAAGTTTCCCCTATATTTTCACCAAGCTTGGTTTTCTTTGAAGCTTGAGCCGTTATATTTATTGAAATTGTTGGAAATATAAATGCAATATGTATTGTTTTTATGAGACTTATTATATATTTACAATATAATATATTATTTATATTAATCTCAGGGCTTTAAAATTGGTTTATTTTAATTATTTAGTCTAAAAATATACCGGTATATTAATATTATATGCATTTTCGAATGTTCGGAGAATCGGATTGTTTACGTTGAGAAGTGCCTGCACTGTGGCTGGTATCTTGCCAATTAAATCTATATAATGGTACAATAATAAAAGTTCTTCAAATTATCCAATTTAATATGCTAAGAAATCGTTACAAACTATAGTATATTCATTATAAGTAGGCGAAACATCTAGACCACTTACCTCTATACCTAAGGAAAGACTGGAGTAATCAAGCTAATATTTCTACCTTTGGGAAGGGTCAGCCAGGCAATAAGTATGGACATTTACAACCCATTTGCTCTAGCCATTTAGCGAATTACAAAGGTTAGGGGTCACAATTTCTGGCCTACCTATAATGAATGGACTATAGTATGATAGTATATGAAGAAAAACTATTCTCTGCACATGGGCTTTATACCCTACAATTACCATTGGCCTTGTAACTTACTGACTGATGCCTGGTATCAGGCTCATCAATATTTATGTGTCATATGTTTCTTACTTATACACATTTTTAGGCCTCAAAAAGGCCCCAGAAACTGCTCAAATTTCAAAATTTTCCGGGGGGGCTTACAGCGCCCCCCCGGACCACCCAGCTGCTCAGGCTCGCTTCGCTCGCCACCCAGCTGCTCAGGCTCGCTTCGCTCGCCACCCACCCACCTATCTATGCCAGGGCTACAGCCACCCCAAAATTTTACCCCTGGTGACGCCACTGAGCATGTGAGGTGGTGTGTGGAGTGAGGAGAAGAGGGAGGGGAGTGAAAGGTACAGCATGGTGGACAGAAGAGGTAAGAATAGCTGTGGAAGAAAAGAAGAAAGCATATAGAGAGTGGTTGGGTAGTAGAGGGAATGAAGATTCCGAGAGACAGAAATGAGTGAGGTACGTGGAGAGTAAGAGGGTGGTGAAGAGAGTAGTGAAGGAAAGTAAGAGAAGAGTAGATGAGGAATTGGGAAGGAATCTGAGTGTAAAATGGAGGGAGAGTAAGAAACTGTTCTGGAAAGAAGTCAAGAAAGTTAGGGAAGGTAGCAAGGGAAACAGTAAGGGTGTGAAAGATAAGAATGGGAGAATGCTAGCCGAGAAGCAAGAGAGAGTCGAAAGATGGAGGGAGTACTTCAGTGAGTTGCTAAATGTAAGGAATGAAGAGCCAGCAAACATAGCTGGATATGGTATGGGAGGGAGAAGAAGAGAAGTAGTGGAGGAGGAGGTGGAGGTGGGGATCAGGAGGTCAGAAGTGTGGGAAGCCATGAAAAGTGAATTTGGGGAAAGCACCAGGAACAGATGGAGTGTGTGGGGAAATGTTGAGGAATGGTGGTGAGATAGTGATAGAATGGGTATGGAAAATGTGCAAACTAGCATGGGAGAAGGTGAATGCACCCGATGACTGGAAGACTGGCATAATAGTCCCCCTATATAAGGGCAAAGGGGAAAGAGGAGTGTGTGGTAACCACCGAGGAATATGTCTTCTAAGCGTAGTAGGGAAGGTATACAGTAGGGTAGTGATTGAGAGAGTGAGAGTGAGAACGGAGAAATGGATAGGCGACGAGCAGGGAGGTTTTAGGAAGGGAAGAGGATGTGTAGATCAGATTTTTACCCTGAATTGTGTTGTGGAGAAGTATCTGGAGAAGAAAAAAAAGGTGTATGTTGCCTTTATGGACTTGGAGAAGGCCTATGACAGAGTGGATAGAGAAGGTTTGTGGAAAGTACTTAGAATATACGGAGTAGAGGGCAAGTTGCTGAAAGCAGTGAAGAGCAGGTATGAGGGTGCAAAGGCGGCAGTACGTGTGGAGAGTGAGCAGAGCGAGTTCTTTGACCTGAATGTTGGTTTGAAACAGGGGTGTGTGATGTCCCCGTGGTTGTTTACTGTATATATGGATGGAGTCATGAAAGAAATCCTATCAAGAGCAGTGGATGTTGGTGTATCGCTGAAAAGGGAGGGAATTGAGTGGAAGCTACCTATACTGCTGTTTGCGGATGATACAGTTCTGATGAGTGATAATGAATGGGAGTTGCAGGGTCTGGTAAATGAGTTTGGAACAGTGTACGAAAAACGGAATTTGAAGGTAAATACGGGGAAGAGTAAGGTTATGGTCTTCGAAAGGGGTGAAGTCACAGAGTGTGAGGTGAAGCTGAACGGTCAGGCTATGGAGATCGTCAACTCTTTTAAGTATCTGGGCAGTGTGTTGAGTAAAGATGGGACTATGGATGAAGAGGTGCGGTAGAGGGTACAACAGGGGAAGAGGGTTGTAGGAACGCTAAAAGCAGTAACAAGAAATAGGGTGGTAAGTATCGAAGTGAAGAAGTCCTTGCATGACAGTGTGGTAATCCCGACACTGACTTACGGAAGCGAAGCATGGACGTTGGTTGAGAGACTCAGACCAAGAGTGAGAGCAGTGGAAATGAATTACTTAACCCGGGAACTGCGGGGAGACTCTTAAGAGTTCCCCCGGCGGACTGCGGGAAGACTCTTAACCTGGGAGCTGCGGGGAGACTCTTAAGAGTTCCCCCGGCGGACTGCGGGAAGACTCTTGAGAGTAAGTAAAATAAAAAATCAACTTTTGACATCGAAAACAAATTATTTTTTTTATTTTTATTTTTTATTTTTTTTATTTTTTTTTGGCCCCTGGGCCATGCAAAATCTCAGTCCTCTACCTCCCCTCCTTCCCCACTTTCCTCCTCTCCTTCAGTTATCACCTATTTTCCCTATTATTCCCTTATTCTGAGGTATATTTTCGTGCTAACATTAGCGAGTTGCAAGCAGGGTGTTGTCATCACTGATGGCAAGCGAGTGCAAGAGAGAGAGAGAGAGTATCGATCGACTGTGTCTCAGTGGCCTTGGGGGAAATTGGCGGGAAAGCAGTTTGCCTCACCCATACATTATACAACTCGCGGGCTATATCTCCGATTTTGACCATCCAAACGCTGTTTTCACTCGTTTTATTGTTGTTTCAGGTTAATACCTTTATAATCAACCCATAATAGGCGCATATGGATAATTATTAATGCTATTAATGGTACAATGAATATTTTAGTGACGGAAACACCTCAAATACGTCAGCACAGGGGGACGTTTTCAATTACCCCCATGCGCACTTGTTAGGTTAAGAGTCAGAGAAAAAAAAAAGTCAACTTTTGACATCGATTTTTTTTTTTTTTTTTTTTTTTTTTTGGCCCCTGGGCCATGCAAAATCTCAGTCCTCTACCTCCCCTCCTTCCCCACTTTCCTCCTCTCCTTCAGTTATCACCTATTTTCCCTGTTATTCCCTTATTCTGAGGTATATTTTCGTGCTAACATTAGAAATCCGGTTACAGGGTGTGGTCATCACTGATAGCAAGCAAATGCAAGAGAGAGAGAGAGTATCGATCGACTGTGTCTCAGTGGCCTTGGGGGAAATTGGCGGGAAAGCAGCTTGCCTCACCCATACATTATACAACTCGCGGGCTATATCTCCGATTTTGACCATCCAAACGCTGTTTTCACTCGTTTTATTGTTGTTTCCGGTTAATACCTTTATAATCAACCCATAATAGGCGCATATGGATAAGTATTAATGCTATTAATGGTACAATGAATATTTTAGTGACGGAAACACCTCAAATACGTCAGCACAGGGGGACGTTTCCAATTACCCCCATGCGCACTTGTTAGGTTAAGGAGTGCGTGCGGAGTTACATGGAGGGATAGACAGACTAATGAGGAAGTAAGAAGGAGGTGTGGTGTGCAGGTAGATGTGCTGGAAAGTGTGAAAAGGAACAACTTGAGATGGTTCGGCCATATGGAACATATGGAAAGCGAGAGAATGACTAAGAGGGTGTACGAGAGCGAGGTGGAGGGACAGAGAGGGAGAGGTAGACCGAATATGAGGTGAAAGGATGGAGTGAGGAACTACATGAACGAAGGCGGTGCTGGTTGGGGGGAGGGGCGTCGACTGACTGGGGACAGAGGTGCATGGGGGCGGTTCGTTCGTGGCCACCCCTTCGGGGATCACGGCGTCAGGCAATAGATAGATAGATAGATAGGCAAACAGCCTAAGGACTACGGAGATTGATTAGCATGGCTCTAGATTCCATAGACCTAGGCATACAAAATTGCACCTCTCCCTACGGGAACTATCTGCTCCTCTTGAATCTAGTCTGGGCTAGGAAACGAGCATGCCGTGCTCTGTGCTATAGAGGCGCCTCCTATCCATAGACTACCCATCAATAATAATTGGTTTAGCAAAAATACAAGGAATAAGCAGTGCCAGTAACATATCTTAATCACTTAATCACAGGTATTTATAAGTGAGGATCGGTGAGAGAAATTGAGGAAAAAGTCCTAGATTCCCAATAATCAATAATATAATGTTAACAAAACATCAATTCCTACCTTCTCAGCCCAGCCGCTCGGTCAAGTCTGTGTTTACTGTTTACCCCACACCAGTAACATTCGAGGCTACTTGAACTTTTGAATTTATAACTTATAACATGAATATGTTATGTTATATTAATAATAATGTTTAAAAGCTTATTGAGTATCAATAAAATAAACTGACATTAATATACAATATCAGAAACTGTAAGGGGAAATCAAAATATTTGAACGAAATGTTCCGTCATTGAAGAAAACGGACATGGCAACGTAATTATCAGGGATAACTAAATGTTTTCTTCTACCAGGTAAACGGATTACGCGTTTTACGGTTTTAAAAAAAATATAACGCAATCATTATACATTTAACACTCAACGAGCGGCCTAGGCGGTATATTTGACCGTGCCGCCCAGCGTTTTTTTTTTTACCATAAATGACGTTTCCGTGCTCTTTTTCATGCATAAACAAGAGCCAGAGCGTAATACAAGTATGTATCCGTGAAAGGGCGATAATTGAGCTTTCCAATGACACCAGAACCATCCTTCTACGATCACTGGTTGTCTTTCAACGATCGTGCAACCGAAGGACAAAATTGCTAAAATACGGTCATTTCGTTATATAATTACGTGTGTAGCGAGGGAGTGAGGGTGGATGTATGTGGAGTACATCTCAGTCGGTCCACGGCGGCCATGGCGAGCGGTCATGAGGTAACCCATGCTCCTCCCGTCGCTCGTCTCTCTCTCAGAGCAAATATTGCGCCAAAATTGCACACAGACTAAAGTCCGCCCCCGCCACATAGTCCAAGTTTTTCGATACGGACTTAAGTCCGCCCCCGATGGTTAGGGGTTAATACCCATTATTTTATGTTATTAAAGTCATAATGCCATTAATCCCAATAGTACAAAAATTAATACCGGTAACCGAAAATGCAAACTGTGAATCAACTTTTATTTTTTTTGTTTTTTGTTTTCATTTCCAACCCAGGGTGTGGGCCCCTTGGGGGTGCGGGGCCCTAGGCCATGGCCTACTCGCCCCCCCCCCCCCCTCACCCCTAAATCTGCCAATGGATATGGTGGCTGTTGTGGTGGAAGGTTGGAGATGTTGCTTCGGTTTATTTTCATTACCCCGCATCTTATTACGTTTAATATGAAGATATTAACATGTAACAGCAATATAACGAGTGGGGATAGTATTTGGGGGCTGAAAAAGACAAATTATTGCTGACCCTCCAGTCATGAGGTGAGAAGCGCACAAGACATACACGTACCTCCCTCTTCGAGGCCTGAAGCCAGACTTATCTCTCTCTCTCTTGCTGTCTTTCTCTTGCCACGCTCTCTCTATGCGCCCCTGATGACCTTGAAGCCGGGTGGGAGATATTGGCCCGGTAAATAAACCGATAAACAAGGGAATAAGAGGAAAATAGATGATAATTAAAGAGGGGGAGAAGGGGAAGGGGGGGGGTTGACATATGTTGAGGAGTGATAGGAGGTATGGAGGGGAATTATTTCACTTAATCACATATTCCTTTGTTTTGAGTTATTTTGAGATCTTTTAAAAGGCTTTTTCTTAGGCCTTGGGTCTTAAGAGTCCCGTCGCCTTCGCCCAGTAAAACCTCTTAAGAGTCTCCTTGCCGTTCTCGGGTTAATAAATAAATTATAGTGTAGGATGGATTAGTAATAGAGGGAAAACATCATAAAACCGCTCATCTAGGTCATTTGGGGGTCCTAGGGGGTGGGGGGGTCACCATCATCACTGGGTGTAACACTCGTGAGGGTAGGCCTTATACTAGCCTCTCACTCAAGCGTGTGCCCAAACGCATGCGGCTGGACTTTGGGGGTTGCCAACTATCGGTATTGTTCCGCGGGATCCTAAAATAGTTTCCATACAAATCTGAACACTCTAGGTGCCATAGGACAAGAGTAACTAAAGGCGAAAGTTGCGGTCACATACGCTGCATCGCTGGGACTGTGCGTTGCATACATAGGCGACGCATAAAACGCGTCGCTGGGGTCCAGTGGGTTAACGGTGATGGAAGTACAGTCGACCCTCGATTTAACAGACTAATTGGGGGGAGACTGTGTCCGTTACTGGAAAAAGTCCGTAGTTGTTAAACTGCTTTCGGACTTTGCCGATTTTTTTTTTTTTTTTTTTTTCTATATTCCAACTACTGCCTCTCGGGCATAGGCTGAGAGCCTGTACATTCCACCGCTCAACACGGTGAAGCCCGTGAGGTCTTGTTCCAGTCTGGGGAGTGAGACATGTGAAGCTTCCATCATGGCTCGAAGCAGCTCCATCTCTGAAGCGGCTGGTTGCTTCGTTCAAGTGCTTCACCGTCTCACCCTCCAGACTCAGACCCTCACTCTCAGAACGCCACCTATTGAGCAGTGAACTCACTAGGCATTGTCCCCCTGTAACATATTTTGAATATGGGAATATTCATACAGTGTTATTTAATCAGGGAACAATGAGGGTATTTTTTTGGCATTTCGGTGGGCTTTGTGGTAATGCACTGATACTAGGTACAGCACAAATTCAATCCCAATAATATCTTCCCATTGACATATCGGGATTTGAACCCGGGTCCATTGGATTACCAATCCAGTGGCATGACCACTCCACCACACCTCCCCTGACGATTTAGCCCTAATATGCCTCGAAAATAAAGATTTTTAACTTTCTGGGAGTTTTTACGTCTTTCCTTACATATTGCACATCATTTTTTTTTTGGTAATAAACATGTTGTTTCATTAACCAGATAAACCAATAGAAAACATAGAAATACAGGTACAGGTACACAAAAATACAAAATGTGTGTTTTTTTTTCTTCCCTTAATCTAATATGTATTTACAGGATATGTACATCAGAAGACTCAGAGTGGTTACTCCGAGTCCGAGTCCGAGCTGGCCGCCTCGGACATGGACGAGGGTTCGTCAGGGTCAACTCTAGGGCCAGGCTTGGGCTTCGAGTAACCACTAGGGACAGGCTTGGGCTCGGAGTGACCACTAGGACCTGGCTGCGGCTCGGAATGACCACTAGGACCTGGCTGCGGCTCGGAGTGACCACTAGGACCTGGCTGCGGCTCGGAGTGACCACTAGGACCTGGCTGGGCCTCTGTAGTAAGGGTTGACTGTGCAGGACGTCGAGGGGCAAAGAAGCTGCTGATTTTCCCCTGCTTCCCTCCTTGGTGCTGCTCACGTATGATGACCTCTCTGAACATGCGCAGGGTGCCATAGTATCCACTGGCCTCCTGTTGGTTGCTATATTCACTATAGTCAATTAGGGCATCAATGCATGTGCGTAGGGTGGAGAGCTTGGTTTGTGCCTTGGTATCTCTTCCTCTTCGTCACTGGATTCCACTGGATTCCCCTCAGTTATCTGGGTAGAGAGGACCTCATACCCTGGATCGTCTTCGCTTTCATCTAATCACTCTCGAACATCATCCTCTGTCACAGATTTTTTTCCAGCATCCTGCAGCAACTTGTGGAAGTCCCTGGCCTCGAACCCATCGAACCCAGTAAAGCCAGGGTTTTCTTCGCCAATGAGGAGTTTCTTCCAGCAGTTTGTTAGGGTCGAAACCTTCATGTCATTCCAAGAAGCTGCCAGGTTGAACAGAGCTGAAATTATATGGTAGTTCTTTATGTTGGCTAGGGTGCGAGTTCCTCTGGTGTCCTCGATGATGTCGGTCTCGTCCTCAAGCACAACCAGCACCTCATCAAGGTAGCGCCTTGTATAGCGCCTTTTCACAGCGCTAATGATGCGTTGGTCCATGGGCTGCACTAGTGAAGTGGTGTTTGGTGGCAAATACATCACTCGTATACGGCCATCATCGCTGATTAACCGCTCCTCACTAGGGTAGGCTGGGGCGTTGTCGAGGAGTAGTACCGCCTTCACTTCATTGGCAGGAATCTTCAGGACATCCCTCTGGAGCTTCCACACAGCCGGAACAAAATGGTGGTGGAACCAGTGCAAAAATATGGCAGACGTGAACCAGGCATTTTTGGAATTATAATAATGCACTGGCAAGTCTCGCTCCATGTCGAGGTCCTTGAGGGCGCGGGGCTTCTTCGCTTTGCCAACAATGGCCAGCTTAAACCTGTGAGTTCCTGTGGCATTGGCACCGCACAATGCTGAAAGGCGTTCTTTGGAGATTTTCTTGCCCTTAGCTGTCTCCTCGGATTTCCTTGCAAGTATTGAGAGACCTCGCACAGAAATCACACACAAATGAAATTTCTGTCACCATTCCTGCCTGGTCAATTTCATACATCGGGAAGACGCAGCGCCCTAGCAAGTACTCTAGCACGACCTCGCTACAACATCTGCTGTGCTACACTCTAATTAGCTGCGGAGATGTAGAGACCAACCCAGGCCCTAGTTCAACATTGAAGAAACCTCACTCCCCCTCCCACACTACGTCGCTGCTGCCCAGCTGATCAACCGAACCTCAATCCCAGCTCCAGACGTACGATAAACAGTAAGAGGAAATTAATTTATAGTCTGTGCTATTGGATTCAACAATAGGAGTACACTTTCACAATGCAATAGTTGTAATGAAATTGTACATAACCGATGTACTTACGTTAACAGTAGAAACGAAGTGGAATGTGTTAAATGTGGGACATCAGCTGTACGAACTCAGGCAAACATTTGTGATATATGTGAATCACCCATAACACGTCGACAGAGAATCCAAACCTGTGTTAAGTGTAAAGCTGTAGCACACATGAAGTGCATTTCTAAGACCGACAGTAAAGAACATGACTTTTGATGCAATAAGTGTGCCTTGCATTTATTACCGAATGTTAATGTAAATGAACCAAATGATAACTCGGAATCCAGCCACGACACATTCAAAGATGAATATAGAGTTTTCACCAACAAAGGGCTCCATCTTATCCACATCAACGCCATATCAATGTATCATAATTTGTCAGAAATAAACTTGTTAGCTAATAAGGCCAAAGCTTCAATAATTGCAATTACAGAAACCAGGCTGGACTCTAGTATAAAATTAATGATGGTGAAATAAACATTCAAGGTTTCAATATGGTTCGTAATGATCGTAACAAAGAAGGGGTGGAGTATGTCTGTATGTAAAAAACAACCTCACACACACAACTAGGAAAGACCTCCATGTAGAAAACCACGAAGCTCTTTGGATTGACTTACACCTGCCTAGGACAAAACCCATCACAATTGGAGTGTGCTATAGGCCACCAGACGACACACAATTCTTAAACAAATTTGAACAAACTTTGTCATTACTAGACCCTCGGAATGAATCTATTATACTAGGGGATTTTGACTTGTGTTACAAACAACGAAATAATAGGCTTGTACGAGAATACAGGCACATACTGACAATGCACAATCACAAACAACTCATCACAACCCCCACACGTATCTCTGATAACACTGCTACAATATTAGACCATGTAAATTGTAACAGAGAGGACAAAATATCACAATCAGGGGTTATACAAACGGGGATAAGTGATCACTTTGTCACATATTGTACACATAAAACTCCAAAAATTACCCTAGAGAATCACAAGGTCATTAGAACAAGGTCACTCAGAAACTATAACAAAGACAATTTGTTGGACATTTTATGGAATACAGATTGGTCTCCAGTGTTTGGAAATACAAACGTTAATGACGCATGGGTTGGCTTCAGAACCATCATCACAAACATCCTAGACGAAATAGCTCTGAAAGACATACGAATTAAAGCAAGGTCAGACCCATGGATCAACAATGACATACTACACCATCTGGAACACAGAGACAATCTGTTAAAAAGGCTAGTGAAACATAGACAAGATCAAGGTCTGAAACATGAGTTCAACAGGGCTAGAAATAAACTAAGTAGGAAAATTAAATCAGCGAAATCTAATTATTTCCACAGTAAGGCAGAGGAATATCAGAGTAACCCCCAAAACAACGGGCTACAGCAACAAGGCAAGGGATTCATCTAACACTAATATTGCTCTCAAAATTAATGATCAGGTTTGCCATGATAAACGACAAATTTCAACCTACTTCAACTCCTTCTTCACCTCCATAGCAAACACACTAGCACAGAACCTACCACAACCTCCCAATAAATACACCACAACAACTGCCACCTTTCAACATTTCTACAGGGATAAAGGCATACACCCGAACACTTTTGGATTGCAAAATGTTACACCAAAATACACATTTGAGGAGCTCTCTAACCTAAATGTACATAAAAGCACAGGACCAGACAAAATCCCTGCTAAATTTCTATGAGGTGGAGCCATTGGTATAGCAGGTCCCCTAACCCACATCATCAACCTGTCAATTAACACCAACACTGTACCTGCTGAACTGAAGGAAGCTATTGTAACCCCTCTATTCAAGAAAGGAAATAAATTATATGTTAGTAACTACAGACCAGTTAGCATATTATGTATTGTATCAAAAATCCTTGAAAGAGCTGTATACACCCAAATTGAACACTACCTCAAAGAAAATGATCTATTATATAAGTTTCAATCAGGTTTCAGAGGCATGTACTCGACAGACTCCTGTCTCATCCATTTAACAGATCACATTCGTAAAGAAATTTCTAAAGGTAACTACACCGGTATGGTTCTTCTTGACCTACAAGAAGCGTTTGACACAGTAGACCATAATATCCTATGTAATAAACTACAAGCAATGGGCATTGGGTCAGTGAACTGGTTTAAATCTTATCCTAGTCGTAGAACACAAAGAGTCAAAATTGATGATAATCTTTCTGATCCTATGCCAATTAACTGTGGGGTCCTGCAGGGAAGCATCCTTGGTCCCTTACTCTTTCTCTATTATGTGAACGACATGGAACTGAGCGTATCGTGTAAATTATTACTGTATGCTGACGACAGTGTGCTTCTGGTTTCAGGAAAAGACCCAATAAGTATTGCCGCCTCACTTTCCAAAGAACTAGAATCGTGTAGTGATTGGCTAGTGGACAATAGACTATCTCTTCACCTGGGCAAGACAGACGCCATCTTATGTGGAACAAAACGCAAATTGAAAGACATTGAGGGCTTCTCGGTCAACTGTAATGATATTCCCATAACAACAGTGTCACAAGTGAAATATCTCCGACTAAAACAGACTCGACTCTGTCAGGTGAAACAATCTTGGAATCGATCCTGAGTAAATGTAGAGCACGTATTAACAGTGGTGGGCGCTCTCCGGTGGGACCGGTAATGCGGCAGCGCTCCTCAGACATAAGGTAATGCGGCAGCGCTCACGCGCTCCTTTGGTCAGCCGACCCGATGCGCTTCCCGCTCTGCGCTCCGCGCTCCCAAAAATAGGTATATAATACAAAAAAGTAAAAAACAGCTTCTAGAAGATATTTAATTATTTACCTAAATTAATACAATCCTTTGGCTTTCACTTCATTAAATTCAAAAAATTAAAAAAATTAAAAAAACCTCAAGTCATGGTGTCTTTCTGAAGTTTAAGTTTCTCACTTTCTCAGTTTCTGTAATTCTTTGTCATATCAATGATATGATTGATATCATATCATGGATGACCCGCTGACCAGTCTTCGACGGTATATATACGGCTGGGACTAGGGTCTTGTCAGTTGTCACGCCCAGTGCCAGGTCCGTATATAATTATATACTGACTCGCCGAAAAAAATTGTAGCAGCGAAACGACTGCACCTATGGCTTTCATATTTTGTTTTTTACCACATGTACCTTACCCTTCTGCATACCCACCACCACTACCCCAAACCCCTCCTCCCACCCACTCGCTGACTATCGGTCGCCTCACAAGGAAAAAAAAAGGAAAATCTGTGGCGGCGAAACGATTGCACCAATCGGTTCCATATTTGTGTGACAAGTGCCTTACCCTTCTGCCTCCACCACACCCCCAACTGCCTCCCACAACCCACTTCCAGCGTATCCGTACGAAGAAAAGGAAAAAAAGGAAAATCCGTGGTGGCGAAACTACCTCACCAATTGGCTTCATATCTGTAACACGAGTCAATTAGACAATTATCCTTCTACCTTCCCCCCACCATCCCCCAAACCACCCTCCCACCCATACATTCAAGTAACATTCCGATAGTATCTATCGATACCATAAAATGATAAAAGTCTCTGAAGTCTATAGTGTCTTCTGACTCTTTTCAGCTACGTTTGCGACTATAGGGGACCTGATTTCTGGCGAAAATGGACAAGGGGAGTGTTTTTTTTACCATTATCCTAACTTTCTCACCCAACTTGATAGATTTAGCCAAAAAAAAAAAAAAAAAAAAAAAACTCTGGCACTGGCCAGGTTCTTACCTTTCCAGGGTTTGAAGGTGGCACTGTCAGTCTGTCACTATCATAGTATCACTGTATCACAGTTCACTAACACCGTGAGTAACACCGTACGATGACTACACGATAATGACATTCTTGAACCTGTTGTTGACAGGAAAAATCGCTTCCGGAGCGCCAGAAAGGAGCGCAAAATTCAAGCTGCGCTCCTCGCCTACACTCCGAGTTCAGATTTTTGCCGCTCCTCGCTCCGCGCTCCTCTATATTGGTAGTGCGCACCGGATCGCAGAGCGCCAAATCGGCGCGCCCACGCCCACCACTGCGTATTAAATACCTGTATAGACAGGTGGGATGCTTGCCAGCGGCAACCAAAGAGACCCTATGCCAAGCGCTTGTTCAATGTCATTTTGAGTATTCTGTGTCATCCTGGTACTCTGCATCATCTAAATCAGCAAAGCACAAACTTCAGGTCACTCAAAATAAAATGGTTAGGTTCATGCTGAACCTAGGACCCAGATCGCATATTGGCCAGGAACAACTTCAGTCACTTGGTATGCTCAATGTCTCTGACAGGGCCAAACAAATCAGACTCATAAATGCCTTCAAGATATTTTATGATAGGGCTCCAGAGTATTTAAAGAGTAATTTTGTTAAAGCAAATGAGAGGATTGGACACAACACAAGGAATAGGATGTATAATTTTACGGTCCCGAGAATCCAAGGACAGGGTAAGCTAACATTCTTCTTCACTGCAATCAAAGACTGGAACAACCTACCCCAGTCAGTCCATGAAAAGAGAACACTGTATTCCTTCAGACGTAGCTTGAAGGAGCACCTGAACCGGACAGCTGCGAGAAGGGAGCACCAAGCTTATGTCTACTACTAAATACGACATAAGAGATAGGCAATACAAACTGTAATGATTACTGAAATATTTTGACCAGTCCAACTATAGAAATCTACTTATCTACTTATTTTATCCTCCCCTTTTTCCCCAGCTAACCTAATCCCACAAGAACCCCAATGGAAATACGCCTAATGGCCTTATTGGGCTATTTTTAGTTGGAATTATGCAAAGCTGGTACATGTCTTATTTGTAACATATTATGTGGTACCAAAAATGTAAAATGCTAACTGAATAAGTAATATTATTAGGGGTTCGTCCCCTACGGGGAACCCCTATTGTAATAATTAAACCTGGGATTTCATCCAAATTCTTCTTACGCGCCGGTTTCGACGCAATAACTCCAGAACCGCTTTTTGGATCGGGATCAAACTTTCACAAGAGGTGCGTTTTTGTATTGGGCAACTTTTGATATGCTAAACATCCGGCATGGCAGCCAAACAGGTCCGTGGCAGCCGATTTCCCGAAAAACTTGACGCCTAAATACCGTCTCTCCCACTCACAGGAAACGACTGGGCTTTGGCATACGCACTCCCCTACTAATGCTCCGTAAATTTTATAGAGGTTTTGCTTTTGCACGTGGGTTTTTTTCCGGCAATCTTGAAAAAAACTCGAATTCCACTTAAAATGCCACATCTTCAAAACTACGCCAATGATCAAAGCCATGCTTGCGTAGTTGGGTGAGGCTCGCGATTCCGAACGTTTTGATACCAAAAGAATATAAATGGGTGGAATAGTTTGGCCGCAGCATTGAAAACTGTCTATTCTTAAATTACTTTAAAACCGCATTCGCTACCCACACAAAGTTTAGCGTCTACAGTCTATAGGCTTCCACGCATCCCCCAGTTTTGCTTAATAACATAATCTCTTTATTATTCAGATCTATAATTTTTTTATTTATTTAACTCTCTCAAAACAGTTCGAGTCCCTACGAATTCCAGCAATTATTTAGCCAACCTACCTATACATACCTACCCTACCAAATAATAATGATAATTCAAATTTATTTTTGGTGAATGACAGAGTACTGTATTGGCTAAGGTTTTTTAACAATTCCTCCCTTTGCCAAATGCTTAGTTTAACCCGGGAACTGCGGGGAGACTCTTAAGAGTTCCCCCGGCGGACTGCGGGGAGACTCTTGAGAGTAAGTGAAAAAAAATATCAACTTTTGACATCGAAAAAAAAAATTATTTTTTATTTTTATTTTTTTATTTTTTTATTTTTGTTTGGCCCCTGGGCCATGCAAAATCTCAGTCCTCTACCTCCCCTCCTTCCCCACTTTCCTCCTCTCCTTCAGTTATCACCTATTTTCCCTGTTATTCCCTTATTCTGAGGTATATTTTCGTGCTAACATTAGCGAGTTGCAAGCAGGGTGTTGTCATCACTGATGGCAAGCGAGTGCAAGAGAGAGAGAGAGAGTATCGATCGACTGTGTCTCAGTGGCCTTGGGGGAAATTGGCGGGAAAGCAGGTTGCCTCACCCATACATTATACAACTCGCGGGCTATATCTCCGATTTTGACCATCCAAACGCTGTTTTCACTCGTTTTATTGTTGTTTCAGGTTAATACCTTTATAATCAACCCATAATAGGCGCATATGGATAAGTATTAATGCTATTAATGGTACAATGAATATTTTAGTGACGGAAACACCTCAAATACGTCAGCACAGGGGGACGTTTCCAATTACCCCCATGCGCACTTGTTAGGTTAATAACAATGATATGGACCTTTAAAGTTTTGGCAATTGCCCGTGTGACTCGTATTTTAACCCTCCTAAAGTGTTACCACGAAATACCGCTAGATCCTTTCTCAAAAGTCGCTAGCATGTTGCTACATAGCCAAACAATGTTAGGATAATGCTGCAATTTCTAAAGAGTTTTGGTTTGTTTGTTTTGCAAATTTTACAATGTAGTATGACTAGAATGTCTGAAATTTTCAAATTATACCTAGTAAATGTCTCTAGATATAAAAGAAATGGCTGCTAGATTGAAGTAAATAGCTCTACATTTAGCGGTAATATGTAGCTTTACAACTGGCATCACTGCAACCACCTCCTCCCTCCCACCCTCCCAGTATGTCTCCACAAAATACCGCTAGATCCTTTCTCAAAAGTCGCTAGCATGTTGCTACATAGTCAAACAATGTTAGAATAATGCTGCAATTTCTAAAGAGTTTTGGTTTGTTTGTTTTGCAAATTTTACAATGTAATATGACTAGAATGTCTGAAAATTTTAAATTATCCCTAGTAAATCTCTCTAGATATGAAAAAATGGCTGCTAAATTGAAGTAAATAGCTCTACATCTAGCGGTAATATGTAGCGATACAACTGGCAACACTGCCTAGCCCTTCCTTCCTACCTCCCTCCTCCCTCATCTAGCAAAAGTATCAACAACCACTCTAGTGAACTTTCGGTATTTAGTTTATTCAGCTTAATACTATTTATCCACATAAAATAGAAACCTATCACGATTTTTGTCTAATGCAACCATAGACAATGCTATTACATATTATTTGAACATGATGTCGAATTTAGCAGTTGCTGTTTACCTTTGAAATAACAGAAAAACATATTCACCACCACAGCCAACATACCGAGATCCCCACCCCTACCACCACAGCCAACATACCAAGACCTATAGCTGCTCACCACCACCACCACCTCTACCAATAACAGAGAAACAGTTACCCAAGCATTCACCACCACAAGTCGTTTTCTCTCTCTACCACACCTATCCCGCATCAGAGAAAACGTCGACTCAAAGACTCCAGGATAACAATTATATACCTGTGCAGGGCAGAAGATAACATGTGATCAGTTCTCGCCGATATTACACTTCTGCAACACCCCAAACCTACAAACTTGCAACCACTGTCCACTCCATCTACCTCCAGCCTGTAAAACACATAACAGCCCCAGACCAAATCAGAAGACAATATCATATTATATCACCTCACCCCAGAGTTAAAAAGGACACAACCGCCCCCAGACAACACGAGTTACTACCATCGAGATGACACGCCCTCTAACACCAGGGAAAAACTTATCCATCAACATAACCAATTCCAAAGTCCAACAGAAGAAAAGCGAAGAAGAGAAATTAATCAAGAAATGGCACTATAAGTAAATAAGTATATCACCCCTCTCCAAACCACAAGGAACTAACCACCCTACAACATCCTACCCCTAGGTGCCTTTCTGATGCTCAACCACATCACCCCCGAGGCCCTGAGAAACGGTATGATTATGACGGAAGATTTTAGGATCGACATCTCAATCTAGAGCTGTTCTTGACACCCCGGGTAAAAGGACAGATTCGAAAGTTGAGGACACAGTTGAAGAGTTGGTTCAGTTGATCGCAAGGCGTAGACACAATTACGAGACTGTAGTCACCCATTATACTAATTCTTTTTAGTGGGTATCAACAAGCTGGTTTATTAGAGCCTTCTGGGTGAAGTAATCTAATATTCTCGGCCTACCTCAACCCCGGCGCTATTGTGGATATAAGCAGACAGTCGGGTACTAACTAGCTTTATCCAGGATAGACCAAACCACAAGAAATTCATCAAAGTATTTATAAAGACCAGAGTAGACAGGAGTTCACTCCTGCGTTCGCTCGATGCTATTTTGTCACGGCTTGGGCTAGGCAATTTAGTTATTTAAGGTCCCAAACCAAAGTACTCGAGTTACACTGTGGGAACCCAGTGGCGTCAGGACAACCCCACGGCCAGCGGATCTACCCCAGATTGGATTACTAATTCTACACCCATTGGATTAATTATTCTACACATCGAAAGTGAAGTTATTATACCGTAAAAGTTATAGAAGGTCTAACTCTGAAAAGAAATTATACTTGGCGTATTATCAGAGAGAAAGTATATAAAGATCGAAAGTGAAAGTAATTAAAATATATCTACTGCATATATGATAAAAGGTATTCTGGAAACATCGGATACTACGCACGTATATAAAAGCGAGAGAAAAGAAGCTCTAGTGAAACTCAAAGAAATTAGGGAAGTACTGATAATAATTCTGCTAAAATTAATAACAAATAAATTCAAGTTAACTTATGCGTAAGCACCACAGTGATTTAACCTCAGGAAAATAATTACGTTTAGCTCCCAAATTCCAGAACAACTCTACGCAGGTAAATACCTCAAGTTCACATATATAATTACTATATAACCTTTCTAAGCACAAGTGTAAATTCTCGATTGAAAGGAGTGCTACTCTTACTCTGAAATAAATACAGGACAAGTGTAATCTTTCAGTTAGAAAGCGGTCCCTAATACTTACTTAGATATAGCATAGAATAATCCAGTCTTGCGAGTCAGACGTAGTGGAGCCTCGTTCGTTCACTTTAATTGTTTTGTTCTTGACCATTATTGTTCTAGCTTTTACGTATGCGATATTCTTGTGTAAATAAACGGAATATGAATACACGTCTTGTGATAATTATCCTCTATTGTCTTTCTGTGTCTGTGGTAAAACAATATAACTTCTCCAGTTAGGAAGAGCCCACTTGATCAAAACCAATTAAACCCCAGTAAAAACCTGGCATAACATTGGCGGCAGCTGGTGGTTCTTGATTCGGGAAGGAAGTTGTTTGACACAGTAATCAGGAAAGAGATAGAGAGCACATGCGTCATCATGGATCCAAAATTCCCCATACCGACGTATGACGCGGAAAATCAGGATATTCGCACGTACCTAGAGATGGTCAGCCCGCTAATTAGCCTGGCATACCCGACCGACGTAAGGAAGGTCTATGGTTTATTAATTCACCTGGGGAAGGCCGTGCCCCTGGTAGCCGAACATGTACACCCAGATTTGATATGGGACAACTTTCGGAATATTGTGATCAACGCTGTTCAGCCATCACTAGGCCCCGTTGCAGCCAAAATCAACGAAATCAAGTACGGAGGGAACCTAAACAGTACCTTGAGAATAGTGAGCCGACAGGTAAAACGTGCTTACCCTCTGTACACTTATGAGCAACAACAGCAACAGGTGTTCTGTGTGCTCTTAAGGATCCTTCCCTCAAATATTAGGGAATACTTTGATATCCACGATCCCGTGGGATTTACAAAGGATATCATCACTATTCGCAAGCTGTTGGCCAACCGGCCTAAAACTTCCACAAAAGAAGCCATCAGAAACCCCCCCACACACCCTCAAGTGTACCGAAGACCCGGACAAACCAAAAAACGAAGGAAAAGATCGCAGTACTCATCCCAAGGCCGCTCCCAACCCCTCTCGTCAGGCCACCCACAAGGAAATCCCTAACCACCATCATCCTGGTCGATCTTACCAGAACAACCAACAGGAAACCCGAGGCCCCCCCCAAAAATGTGAAATTCAGGATCTTCGCCCGTACCTAGAGATAGCCTCGGCAAGGAAACCTGTACCCTGGAACACTCACCCTCAAGAGCCCATTAGGTTAAATTACCCATTCAGTTGGGAAGCTTGCGATCCCGGTTACCCGATCCCTGACACCTGGGACCCAGCGAAGACAATGGACATTGAGTGCCAGTGTGAGGAGTGCTCTCTCCAGAAAATTTACCAAATTCAAGTCATCGATGAAGACCAAGAGGAAGAAGAAATAGAAGAGATGGAAGACCCTCCTCGAGATTTGTTTGAGCCTCCCTTCAGTTGGGAAGCTTGCGATCCCGCTTACCCGATCCCTGACACCTGGGACCCAGCTAAGACAATGGACATTGAGTGCCAGTGTGAGGAGTGCTGTCTCCAGGAAATTTACCAAATTCAAGCCATCGATGAAGACCAAGAGGAAGAAGAAATAGAAGAGATGGAAGACCATGAAGACCAAGAGGAAGAAGAACTAGAAGAGATGGAAAACCCTCCTCGAGATTTTTTTGAGCCTCCCCCGCCCATTTATATGGCCTCGGTGAGGAAGCCTGTGCCGTGAACACCTCCACCCATCTACCATCCGGCTAAAGAAAAGGACTGCATCGAGTACCACGATGAAGACTGTTCCCCGGAAATGCACCAAATTCAAGCCATCGATGAAGACCAAGAGGAAGAAGAAATAGAAGAGAGGGAAGACCATGAAGACCAAGAGGAAGAAGAACTAGAAGAGATGGAAGACCCTCCTCGAGATTTTGTTGAGCCTCCCCCGCCCATTTATATGGCCTCGGCGAGGGAGCCTGTGCCGTGGACACCTCCACCCATCTACCACCCGGCTAAAGAAAAGGACTGCATCGAGTACCACGATGAAGAAAACTGTCCCCCGCCCAGTTCTATGGCCTCGGCGAGAGAGCCTGTGCCCGGAAAAACTCCACCCATCTACCACCTAGCTAAGATTGAAGACGTTCCAGAAGACTCCCCTAGAAGGATAATCCAAATAGCGATCAGGAACAAAAGCCACCCTATAAACCAGAACCGGCGGCCCGCTGCAGGCATATGGGCGGCCAGAGGCGGCTGAGTGTGGGCAACCTTCCTTCATCGGCCCGTTGCAGGGACTCCGGTGTGCTAGCAATAGTTAAAGCCCATTAAATGAATACACACTTGAAATTTCTGTTGTTTTCTTCATTATACTGCCTTTAACTTGATTTTCGAACATGATTCTTAATGCAAAAAAACATAATATGCAAATTTTAAGATTATCTTTCTTGAAAATTTTATAAGTCCAACAGGGTAGTGGTTAATTGATATACAAATGGAATTACATATTATTGATAGTTAATATGTTATTGTGTTTACCCTTTTAAACACAATTATGTGCTCAGAATATTCAAGTAAACATTTTATATTTTCAGTATACATTGAGCCAAAATAAATTGAAATCTCCCAAGGCAGTTGTGGACTATTCATCTCTTTGTAGATATTCGGCAGTAAGATTTGTTTAAGCATAGGGCCTACACAACTACTGTATATTATAATTAATTACTATTGTACTTTAAATTTGTGTATGTGAATCTAAATAATTTTGTGGGGAAAATTTTACCAGTCCATATTAATGTTCGGCTTGACGAAATCTCTTAACTTTACGAAGCTAGTCAATTGTCAGTGTGTCAATAAATCGTTGTTTTTTCTATTATAAACCGTAATTAATTGCAATAGTTTTATATTTTATTTTTGTCTCTAGTTGTGGGTTATTAATTTAATAACGTATTCACAATGTTTTGTATTGCAATCATAAAATTATTAAACAAAAATCCCCAGCCGACATTTTTCAAATTTCTAACTGTAAACACAAGTTACGGGAACACATGGAAATGGCTTTAAGAGTTAATAAAAACATAAACTACATGGAGAAACCAAACATTACAGTGGGAGAATTAAAGGAAAATATAAAGAAATTAAAGAATAGAAAAGCAGCAGGCCTTGATGCAATGAAACCTGAGTTATATAAAGCATTGTCACAAAGTGATAAGTGCTTAGAAAAACTTGCAATGTGCTTTAACCTCTGAAGTGCGCACGGGGGTAAATGAAAACCTCCCCCTGTGCTGACGTATTTGAGGTTTTTCGTCACTAAAATATTCATTGTACCATTAATAGCATTAATAATTATCCATATGCGCCTATTATGGGTTGATTATAAAGGTATTAACCTGAAACAACAACAAAACGAGTGAAAACAGCGTTTGGATGGTCAAAATCGGAGATATAGCCCGCGAGTTGTATAATCTATGGGTGAGGCAAACTCCTTTCCCGCCAATTTCCCCCAAGGCCACTGAGACACAGTCGATCGATACTCTCTCTCTCTCTCTTGCACTCGATGGCCATCAGTGATGACAACACCCTGCTTGCAACTCGCTAATGTTAGCACGAAAATATACCTCAGAATAAGGGAATAATAGGGAAAATAGGTGATAACTGAGGAATAGGAGGAAAGTGGGGAAGGAGGGGAGGTAGAGGACTGAGATTTTGCATGGCCCAGGGGCCAAAAAAAAAAAAAATAAAAAAAAATAAAAAAATAAAAAAAAAATTTTTTTTCGATGTAAAAAGTTGATTTTTAGTTTTACTTACTCCAGAGAGTCTTCCCGCAGTCCGCCGGCCGAACTCTAAAGAGTCTTCCCGCAGTTCCCGGGTTAATAATATTATGGACACAAATGTAATTCCAGAAGAGTGGAAGAAGTCAAAAACTGTTATGTTACCAAAAGTAAATAAACCAAAGGTAAATGAATTGAGGCCAATTGCTCTGACAGACATATCATATAAACTTTTCATGACGACAGCAATTAAAAATAAAATAGAAGAACACATTAGGGAGAATGGAGAGGTAAGGGAGACACAGAGTGGGTTTACAAATAAGGGTAGAATCGAAAATAATCTTTTTATATTGAAATACTGTATAGATAAAATATTTAAACAAAAGAGGTCACTCATAGTAATCTCAATAGACTTTAAAAAGGCCTATGACTCAATCAGAAGGGAGAAACTGATAAAAGTATTAAAAGATTACAATATAAATTCAAATGTTATAGACATAATAAGTAACATATATAAAGAAGATAGTACAATTATAAATAAGGGGCAAGTAAATGAGACGGAGATTAAGGTAACAAGCGGCATCAGACAAGGCTGTACGGGGTCCACAACATTATTTAAATTAATAACTTATGAGATAATTAAACAGTTAGAAAATAAAAGAGGGTTTGTAGATGAGTGTTTCAAAATAAATTCATTGTTTTATGCCGATGACGGGCTACTCTTGGCTCATACAATCCAGGAAGCAGAAAGAGTAATAGATAAATTAATAGAGATAGGGGGAGAGTGTGGCTTAAGTATAAATAAAGACAAAAGTAAAATCCTAATATTTAATATGAAAAACAAACCAAACAACATACGAGAAATAGAAGTGGTAAAACAAATTAAATATCTAGGAATACAAATTAATGATAATAAAAATTGTTTTAAAACCCAGAAAATAGAAGCTTTGGATAAAGCAAATAGAATGGCTAACCTTACATACCCGGTAATATCACAAAGTTGTAATAAGATACTTATTGGAAAAACATATTGGAAAAGTATTGTGATACCAGCAGTCCTGTATGGCTCGAATGTTATAGGTTTTTCAAAAACAGAAATAAATAAATTACAAAATATAGAGAATAGGGTTTTTAGACACATATTAGGGGCACCCAGATATGCCCAAAAGGTAACCTTAACCTCTGAAGTGCGCACGGGGGTAAATGAAAACCTCCCCCTGTGCTGACGTATTTGAGGTTTTTCGTCACTAAAATATTCATTGTACTATTAATAGCATTAATAATTATCCATATGCGCCTATTATGGGTTGATTATAAAGGTATTAACCTGAAACAACAATAAAACGAGTGAAAACAGCGTTTGGATGGTCAAAATCGGAGATATAGCCCGCGAGTTGTATAATGTATGGGTGAGGCAAGCTACCTTCCCGCCCATTTTCCCCAAGGCCACTGCGACACAGTCGATCGATATTCTCTCTCTCTCTCTTGCACTCGATAGCTATCAGTGATGACAACACCCTGCTTGCAACTCGCTAATGTTAGCACGAAAATATACCTCAGAATAAGGGAATAATAGGGAAAATAGGTGATAACTGAGGAATAGGAGGAAAGTGGGGAAGGAGGGGAGGTAGAGGACTGAGATTTTGCATGGCCCAGGGGCCAAAAAAAAAAAAATAAATAAAAAAATAAAAATAAAAAAAAATAAAAATTTCGATGTCAAAAGTTGATTTTTAGTTTTACTTACTCAGGAGAGTCTTCCCGCAGTCCGCCGGGGGAACTCTTAAGAGTCTTCCCGCAGCTCCCGGGTTAAGGGGTGAAATAGGAGCCTCATCAATGGAGGCAAGAATTATGGAAGGTAACATAAAATATCTTAAATATTTAGTAGGAGAGGAAAGTAATGACTTGCTAAGAAGAATCACAGAGGAAAAACTTAGAAATAGTAAAGATCCCTGGACTGCAGAAATTAGAAAGTATGTAGGGAATTTGAAGTTAGGAGAAACAAATTTAGCAAATATTAAGAAGGGCGACATTAGAAAAAGAGTTCTGGACTGGGATTCGGGAAGATGGCGAGAGGAGTTGGCAGAGAAGAGTAGCCTAGAAGTGTATAGGAGTTATAAAAAGGAGATTAAGAGCGAGGAAGATATTTATGACAACACACAGGCATCTATAATATTTTACAGATGTAGGACAAATAACTTAAATCTAAGATAGAAATAGGCATGTGGGAGGAGAGACACAATGCGATATGTGTAAGGAAGGAACGGAAGACCTAAAACATTTTCTACTACACTGTTCATTTTATAAAGCATGCAGAATAAAAGATCCAGGGTTCCAACAGCCTTATATTGAAAATGAAAACCAAGTCATCGGACATCTTTTATTTAACAAAGAAATAAGCGATAGAGTGAAACAGACAATCTATCAAATGTGGAGAGTACGAGAGAAAAAATTGAAAGAACTGAAATAAGAAGACTGAAGGAAGACGAGAGAAGAAACAAGACTGAAGAGAGAAGAAAGAAGATTTCAGAAAAAGGGATGAAAAATGAGATATATTTATTTTTAGACAATTGAGCACGTCACAAAAAGTCACAAAAAGAAAAATAACAAAAACTCTTAGGGAAGTGCCGACGTTAAGGCTAAACTTCCCGAATTCCAACTGAACTGAACTGAACTGACTCACGGACACAGAGGCTGTGGCATGCCTCAGAATCGGTCATTCCGGGTTGAACAAACATCTACACAGATTGAAATTGGCCCCGGATCCACACTGCCCTTGGTGCAGAAACACCGAAGACACCATCACTCATTTTCTTCTGCATTGCCCAAGATTTCACTCCATGAGAACAATCCTTAAAGACACCTTAAACAGGATGAATATTAATAACATAACCATCCCCGTACTACTAGGAGCAATAGACGTGACCCCAGAGAAAAGGCAGAGAGTGTTACAATGCACAATTAATTTCCTTAAAAAGTCGGGGAGAATTCCACGACTCTAAAGGCAGTCCTGACAAAACTGTCCTCGCTAGGGTTTATTAGTGACGTTCAGTTGCTACCTTCCCTCCAACACATCAACAACAACAACAACATTTTTCGTATTTGGTGGACATTTCAGGCAAGTTACTATTATTGACAATTTCATATTACATTATAGTGCAGCAACAAATCACTAAGCTATTTGTTTTACTATGGCAGAGGAGGAATCACGTTGGACAAGGAGGAGAAAGGTAAACATATGAGTAGCATAGCAGAACATTTGGATTACCGAATAAACCATAGCCTAGGCTACGTTGGTAAAGCAAGTAGGCCTAAAATTTACACTAATTCTGAGGAATTTGAAGGGGAAGGTTAACCTGTAATTTAATTGTTGAGCTGTTGACATTTGATGGGGTGAGTAGTGAGTACCGTGAGTAAGCAGCATTAGAAAGTGTAGGCTAGAATCTAGAATTTGAAGGTGGTTTGTTGTGTTCATCCAGGCCTAGCCTAGGATTTAATATAGGCTAGCCTAGAAAAAAATCAGACTGGTATTAATACCGGTAGGTCTAGTGGGTAGCGGGCCTAGTGGCGATGATTCATAGCCTATACCAGTAGGCCTAAGCCCAGGGTGTAAATCGAGGCCGATTATCGTAGTGCTACTCAACTTCAACTTCAAAACTAGTGCTACCCAAAACAGAAAAAATTCGCTCGTCGTTTTGGATCCGACAGTTCTACAGTCACAAGGAATCGGGACTCAATTCAGGCAAATACTAGATTTTTCAGAAAATATCAGATCATTCTGATGACAGATAGGCCTAATCAGGCTAGCAGGGGTGGTATTTCCGTGATAAAAGGCTGCACTGACACTGCCAGTCACTATGGCAGCGGCACTGGCGCTGCGGAAGTGCCAGAAGCAAGCTAGTGCCCAGTGGGTCAGTGGCAATGTCAAAGCAGATAGGCTGCCAGAGTCTAGAATAGTAGAGCCACATTATCACAATCATTCCTAGCCTAGGCTATACCAGTACTAACTATACTAACACACATACAGTACCAAAGCCATTCCAAATTTCCAACATCTTCCTCTATCTACAACACCCCTTCTCTGCTATCTACACTCTCCCAGCTGCTGAGCTGTAGGCCTATGGTCCTATTGTACTGTTTGATAATGGTTTTCGAAATGTAAGAGGAAAAACAGCTTATTTTCATCACAAAATAGGCTATTAGGCTGTGGCAGTGGCACCGAACCAGCAATTTTACCAGGTAAGTTAGCCTAGGTTAACAAATTTTCTAGAAGAAATAGATATAGGCTAGGCCTATAATCGTTTGAATACCATAGCCTAGACAAAAATAGGCCTATTTTCACCACAAAATAGGCTAGGCTGTGGACAAAACAGCAATTTTACCCAAGTAAAGTAGGCCTAGACCAAGACCTACCTTACCTTGTTCTACCTTGTTGTAGTTCAGGTACTTCAGGGACTACAGGTCACAGGTGTCTTCAACTTGGTAGTCCACCGCCTCCACACCTCTCCTCGATCCGGGTATAGGCTACAGAAGTTGGTCGAGGATCGAGTTTGATTGATCCAGCTCCTCGCAGGTACCGTGTGGAATGGGAGGCTCGTCTGGTAGTCGCTCCAGGAACTTGTCCAGCCTCCTCTTGAATGCCTCCACCATGCAGTTCCGTCAGGTCACGAATGTCTTTTAGGAGACTATTGAATAGCCTCGGAGGCTCGGACCGACGTTCAGGAAGCTTGTAGCCTAGAGAGGAGGGTCCTGTGACGCTGGGAGGACGAATATAGGATTCGCCTAGGCTATAGCAAGTCCTCCCCAGACCCAGTCGTGGCAGACGTTGGCTCTTGATGCCTCCTTTCTCTTCAGGGAGAGGGTTTGGTACTAGGCGGCTATATCCTACCTTCAAGTAGCTTCCATGTGCAGGCCTATACAATACAGTACCGTTCCCTCCTCCTCTGTAGAGTTCAGTTCAGTTGAAATTACAATTTCAATTTTCTGGATGTTGCAACTGTAGGCCTAGTGCACTGCAATATTACTGGATTGTGATAGCATTAAGGCCAGTGCCAGCAGCCTATAGTGTTGAGTGTTGAATGAGATATGGTATACCAATGAGATAGGCTATTGCATATTGGGCAGCCATACAGTCCTTAGTGATAGTAAAGAAGCAAAGTCCCTAACTATGTATGCTTATCAGCCTAATATTTGGACTCAACACAACACCAACACCCTGTAAGATTATTCTATAACTCCTTATTTTCAACACTGCATACTTGGGAATCAAGTATTCTGAATATTAAAGGCACAATTAACAAAATATGAGTAAGCCAAAGCTCGATTTTCACCACAAATATTGGTTGCGCGGGAACTGACAATGTTATCAACTTATCTGATTCTCTCCCACTGTTGCTAGATTCGTTCCAAAAGTTGCTAAATTAAATCGGAAGACATTCTGAATACCGCATGATTCGTAGCAAAAAATGGTCACCACACAGCTTATAAGGGACTGGTATTTACCATTTAATGAAGTATCTTGATGAATAGTGTTTAATTATCTCTTTTTCAGACAATGAAACTTTCAGATATAAATCTTTTCTGTGACTGTATCGTTGGTACCGATCGCGTTAGTTCACCACACTCCCTAGTGCTACCCTAGTAGCACTATGGCTAGGTGTAAATCGAGCGCCGTGTTCGGAATATGCTACAGCTAGAGCAATAGCACTAGGTTAAAGATCCGATTGATGCAGATATAACATTTTTTTAGCATACCTACTCCAGTTGATTTATTAGAAAAAAGATAAATACCAATATTACAGTAATTGTTTGGGGTTGGTCCCTCTTTTATATGTCGTCTAGAGTAGTTCAATGTGCTGCTTAGAGCAATTATGCCTAGCCTTTGTTCTATATTTTGTTTTGGATGGATAAGATATAAATGTGTATTATACACTTATGTATTGGTGAGCTTTCTTTTCAGGCATATACTGTATATAGGCCTATGTTGCTTATTTTTCAGTCTGGTCTTAATCACATCGTTTAATTGTCTCTGGTTTGATGCTGTTTCCCAATTATGCAGCCTTTACTATACATACTGTAGGTTTAGGCTTACACTGTACCAATTATGCAGCCTTTACTATACATACTGTAGGTTTAGGCTTACACTGTACGAATTTGAATGCACAATTTATTTGTCTGTCTGTCTCATTTATCTGTAACGCCTAACAATATTATATCGTATAGGTACTATAGGCTATTGTACAGACCTACGTTTGGTTATTGAAATAAACGTATGTTTATTAGTAGGCAAGTGGTTCCATTAACCCTTTCACTACCAGGGATGCATGTTTTTTATCAGCTATATTTAGACGATTTTAGGCAGCTTAGGAAGGATATGCAGTAGTAAAAGGGGTTAATTCCGATAGTTTGTAGCCTGATAATTGCCAAATCCTAATCCGAATAAAATTGTCTATAGGCCTAAACAGCTAAAATCAAATATAGACGTCACCGGTAATGAAGGGGTTAATTAAGCTGGAAGGTGTAACTATAAAACAGATCGCGAGATAGTGCTACTAAAGAGATAGTTCAGTCTAAAAGTACGAAGAGGTGATTGAAGGATTGTTACATATATAGCTCTCAATTAATGTATATTCAACATACAGTATAAGGGAGAAATTTAGCTGCTTGCGGAAGGTAAAAGGAAATAGAGGTGTAGGCTAATTAAGTTAATGGGATAGGCCTATGTTGTCAACTTGTCAATGAGGAATTTAACTGGTTTATTATCAATAAACCAATTTAATGAAGGCTAGTAGTAGTAGTAGGCCTACCCTTTTTGCCTCCACAGCCCATTATCCTATTACAAATGCGCCAGTTACCTCGATCTCTTCCTCCGATAGACTTACGTACTCCAGCGATGGTAAGTTCTAGGTCTCAATTAAGTAGTACCGTAGTTTTATCAAATGGTATGGTTCTTAGACATATGGAACTATAGGCTAATTGGCCCATTATCAGCTTATGTTGTTGCAAGCCCCAATCTCAACACATTGAAAAACAACCTGGACAAGCATTAGCAAAGGGTAAGTTATATGTTTCCACAATAGGCCAAATAAAAGTATAATTCTTGTACCATACATTTGTTTTGTGTACGGTAACTTACATTGTGCGTGTGTTGAATTGTAAGACTACCTCGGAATGAGGAAGCACAGTCGAACCATTTAAGGAAAAGAATAAAACTTACCATGCGAATATGACCGGAATTATATTTAAGAAGGTATAATTATGTACCTCACCTACATAGTGCGTGTGGGTGAGGAGAGTGGGAGGGAGGCGAGAGGAGGGTGGAATGGTGAGGAGGGTGGAGAGGTTGCAGGAGGAGGAAGTCAGGGAGGAGTACAGGAGAGCAGTGGAAAGACGACTAGGTGGGTTCGACCTGGAAGTTATGGAGGAAGTGGAGGAGATGAGCAAGGTGTTTAAGGATGAGATCTGTGCAGCATGTGAGGAGGTGTGTGGAGTGAGGAGAAGAGGGAGGGGAGTGAAAGGTACAGCATGGTGGACAGAAGAGGTAAGAATAGCTGTGGAAGAAAAGAAGAAAGCATATAGAGAGTGGTTGGGTAGTAGAGGGAATGAAGATTCCGAGAGACAGAAACGAGCGAGGTACGTGGAGAGTAAGAGGGTGGTGAAGAGAGTAGTGAAGGAAAGTAAGAGAAGAGTAGATGAGGAATTTGGAAGGAATCTGAGTGTAAAATGGAGGGAGAGTAAGAAACTGTTCTGGAAAGAAGTCAAGAAAGTTAGGGAAGGTAGCAAGGGAAACAGTAAGGGTGTGAAAGATAAGAATGGGAGAATGCTAGCCGAGAAGCAAGAGAGAGTCGAAAGATGGAGGGAGTACTTCAGTGAGTTGCTAAATGAAAGGAATGAAGAGCCAGCAAACATAGCTGGATATGGTATGGGAGGGAGAAGAAGAGAAGTAGTGGAGGAGGAGGTGGGGATCAGGAGGTCAGAAGTGTGGGAAGCCATGAAAAGAGTGAAGTTGGGGAAAGCACCAGGAACAGATGGAGTGTGTGGGGAAATGTTGAGGTATGGTGGTGAGATAGTGATAGAATGGGTATGGAAAATGTGCAAACTAGCATGGGAGAAGGGGAGTGCACCCGATGACTGGAAGACTGGCATAATAGTCCCCCTATATAAGGGCAAAGGGGAAAGAGGAGTGTGTGGTAACCACCGAGGAATATGTCTTCTAAGCGTAGTAGGGAAGGTATACAGTAGGGTAGTGATTGAGAGAGTGAGAGTGAGAACGGAGAAATGGATAGGCGACGAGCAGGGAGGCTTTAGGAAGGGAAGAGGATGTGTAGATCAGATTTTTACCCTGAATTGTGTTGTGGAGAAGTATCTGGAGAAGAAACAAAAGGTGTGTGTTGCCTTTATGGACTTGGAGAAGGCCTATGACAGAGTGGATAGAGAAGGTTTGTGGAAAGTACTTAGAATATACGGAGTAGAGGGCAAGTTGCTGAAAGCAGTGAAGAGCATGTATGAGGGTGCAAAGGCGGCAGTACGTGTGGAGAGTGAGCAGAGCGAGTTCTTTGACCTGAATGTTGGTTTGAAACAGGGGTGTGTGATGTCCCCGTGGTTGTTTACTGTATATATGGATGGAGTTATGAAAGAAATACTATCAAGAGCAGTGGATGTTGGTGTATCGCTGAAAAGGGAGGGAATTGAGTGGAAGCTACCTATACTGCTGTTTGCGGATGATACAGTTCTGATGAGTGATAATGAATGGGAGTTGCAGGGTCTGGTAAATGAGTTTGGAACAGTGTGCGAAAAACGGAATTTGAAGGTAAACACAGGGAAGAGCAAGGTTATGGTCTTCGAAAGGGGTGAAGTCACAGAGTGTGAGGTGAAGCTGAACGGTCAGGCTATGGAGATCGTCAACTCTTTTAAGTATCTGGGCAGTGTGTTGAGTAAAGATGGGACTATGGATGAAGAGGTGCGGGAGAGGGTACAACAGGGGAAGAGGGTTGTAGGAACGCTAAAAGCAGTAACAAGAAATAGGGTGGTCAGTATGGAAGTGAAGAAGTCCTTGCATGACAGTGTGGTAATCCCGACACTGACTTACGGAAGCGAAGCATGGACGTTGGTTGAGAGACTCAGACCAAGAGTGAGAGCAGTGGAAATGAATTACTTAAGGAGTGCGTGCGGAATTACATGGAGGGATAGACAGACTAATGAGGAAGTAAAAAGGAGGTGTGGTGTGGAGGTAGATGTGCTGGAAAGTGTGAAAAGGAACAACTTGAGATGGTTCGGCCATATGGAACGTATGGAAAGCGAGAGAATGACTAAGAGGGTGTACGAGAGCGAGGTGGAGGGACAGAGGGGGAGAGGTAGACCGAATATGAGGTGGAAAGATGGAGTGAGGAACTACATGAATGAAGGCGGCTGGTTGGGGGGAGGGGCGTCGACTGACTGGGGACAGAGGTGCATGGGGGCGGTTCGTTCGTGGCCACCCCTTCGGGGATCACGGCGTCAGGCAATAGATAGATAGATAGACCTATATAGTTTGTAGGCTATAGGACTAGACTTATAATGTCAGTGTGTTAGCTTGTATTCCTTTCCATTAGGCTACAGCATTAGCCTATATACATATATCGATATGAATTCGCGATCTATACCCTGTTCCAAATAGGTAGGCCTGAAATCTTGAACCCTATAACCTCTAGAACTCGAAAAGGGCTTGAACAAATGGACTGTGAATTCCAACACCTATCACTTGGCTAACCCTTCCCAAATGGTAGAAATATTAACTCAATTGCTCAAATAGTTTGTGAGTTATAGAGGTTAATGTTCCAAAAGTTGTGGCCTACTTATTTGGAACATAGGCCTACATAATTATATAGCCAACAGAGGTTCCATAGACACGTCAATTAAATCGCATACACTATGCGATTAAGATTCTGGATGATCATGATAGGCGAGTAGATATCTAATACATATCAATGGATAGGCTTCAGTGGCTTTTAGTTATTGGTAGGCCATATTTTTTTCATATAATAATATCATCGCTACCTAGCGCGACTGTGTGACGATCGATGCTATGTTTGATACCCTGATCCCATAAATTCCATAATCAGTGCAGGCTCGTTGCCATAATGTAATTCCAAGAAGAGAGACTCGGCCTATTTATCATTAAATTATGAATAATAAATACAAATAATTATAAATATATACAATTATAATCATAATGATTATAAATGAGAAAAAAATAATGATAAGAGGAGGATGGTATTGATAATATACAGGATCGACATATATACAAGAGGGATACGATTCTATCATTGACTAAAAACTGATGCTCTCAGTCTATATTGTTTGATATCAATTTGTTTGTAAACCCGTTGTACCTATAGTTTTAAGATGGTTTCCGAATCCGAAATTTCATTTCGATTGTGGAGCCACTTTATAGTGAATATATATCCATTTTAATAAGAAGAGCCTGCATCTGGCGATCATAGAGGTAAGCTACTATATGGTAGACCATTGTTTATTAGTTTCCTACCACTGTCATTCACTAATTAAGCTGAAACCGTCATGATATGCCTACGATTCGATTCTTCACAGCTTGGCTAAAACGCGTGATTTCAATATTTCGCAATAGATAGGCCTACTCAGAAATTGCATGTCACAGAAAGATACGGTTACCATTTATGGAAGGAAGGGTTTCTTAGGCCTATTGGTTAATTGCCGTTTTAGTGCCACTGACGATGAAACTGATTTTGTAAATATTTTTCCTTTGGCATGGTAGCCTATTTGATGTAGGCTAGCCTAGGCCTAGCCTAAATAAAACACAAAAATCATAGCCATTTCCTATGGTCCAAACTTTAAAAAAATATATATATATACTAGGCCTAGGCCTAAACCAAAATCCTAAACCAAAATTAATTTATTACAGGTAGGCCTACCTTCATTAGCCTAGGCCTAAACTTCAACAGCAAAAAAAATACTTTTAGCCTACAGGTAGGCTATATTGATAATTGACAAGATTTAGAGGTGAGCATTCTAAACGCCAATACTGTAGGTGCAATCCTTCTTGCATAGTTATACTGGTAAGTAATTTAATTTGTCTGTGCACGAAGGAGACAAAAGGCAAAGTTGCCTACCTATCTACAGTAAAAAACACGGTACCGGTAGCATTCAAGGAGACTACAGCAGGACTTACCTCGGTAAGATTAGGAGTAGTGGGCGTACCACTACCGACATACAGCATAAATCATCTATAAAACATTAACCTAACCAAGTACTACATGAATACTAGGCAGGGTGTCAATCCACAAAATATGAATTGTGTTATCATTATGGTTTATTATTTTGTTATCATTATAGCGCGGCGAAGGCGCGAGCTCTAGGGAGGTCCGGGGGCATTCCCCCCCAGATTTTTTTTTTGAGAATTTAGGTGTCTAAAACAGTATTTCCTGCAATAAAAAAAAAAACAATCAAGATGGAAAATATGGAGACCAAAATTGTGTCAATTTAGCCTAGCCTACCTTTTTTTTTGGGGGGGGGGGGGGGGGTTCTGTTATCATTATACAAAAAGTTCATTTGCGTTATCACTCAAAAAAACAGCGTCGTTTGACACCCTGATACTAGGTTAGGTTAGGTTAATCGTTAATGTATTATAGATGAGTTATGCTGTATGTTGGTAGTGGTACGCCCACTACTCCTAATCTTACCCTTACCTCTGACTGGGTATAGGCTATCCTAGTGTTTACTATACCCCTTTGAAAGGACATTAGCCTAACCTAACAACCTTACCTAACCTATCCTAGTATTATGGGTGGGGGCTGAGCCGCTGCCGCCCCCACACCCCCGCTGTTTGACATCTTTGACTTAGATTTTTGGTGTAATGTATTTGTCTGTGAAGTGGGTATTTTTTCAATTTGTCGATAACGAAAATCCTCCATGCGGACTAGCCTATAGGCGGATAATAGGCCTATGGAGAAAAATATGGTGAATCTATTGGTCCCTATTTTCCCTAATAAATTGTTTCTAGGCCTAATAACGCTGCAGTAGTGTCGTTTAAAATAACCAAAAACTTAAAACACCACTGCATAGGCTATCTGAAATGCTGGGTGAATGAAGGGAATTTAACCCTTCCGAAAACTCCCCAGGTTTTGAGATGACTGGCGTGGGGTTCGAACCCTAGAGGAATTTTATCCCTCCCGAAAACTCTCCAGGTTTTTTAGATGCCTGGTGTGGGGTTCGAACCCGGGTTAGTTACTGTACCTCCCTCAGTAGGTAACCCGGGTTAGTGACCTCTCTCAGTAGGTCAACCAGACCCTCGCGCTAACCCCTTGTACTACCGCGGACGTTCAATAAAATAGCAACCTTAGTTCTCATTGAAAGAACCAGGTGATAGTCTCGTGGTGATTCACGTTATGGATTTATTAGACTTCGCCATCAACGACTATTTTACGCTATTCCAGACGTGAACTCGGGTAGTACAGTATTGGGGTTGCGGGATTTTTGCGAGGGCATTACAATATCAAAGAATACAAAATTAATGGTGCAATTTTTAGTTTAGTCCAAATGATCACATTTGACAATTTTTTCGGTCAATATTTACGAGTCACACCACAGCTGGGATCTCATTTTTAACGGTAGTTTTGGGTTCCTATCATTCTATGCTTCATTGCTATATACTTTTTATCCACCGGAAAATATTGTTTTTTCTTGGCTTTTTTGTTTTGTTTTAGCATTAACCTAACCAAAAAACCTAACCTAACCTAACCTAACCTAATAGCCCCCAAATACATTTAGGTTAGGTTAGGTTTTTAGGTTAGGTTAATGCTAAAAAAAAAAAAAAAAAAAAAATCCGGTGGATAAAAAGTATATAGCAATGAAACAGAATGATAGGAACCCAAAACTACCCTTAGAAATGAGATTCCAGCTGTGGTGTGACTCGTAAATATTGACCATTTTTTCCATATTATTTCATATTTATATTATTATATTTTATTTATTATTTGTTATAACCTAGGCTAGGCTAATTCCTCCAATTTTGATATTGACTTTGGTATTTTTCCATAACTCACAGCGTTAATACATATACCGGTAATTTTCAGCCCTAACTTTCAGAATTACACATAGATATCAATCATATCATTATAGCCTAACACCTAAACACCTAAAATTTGCTATGGGGACTTTATTTCAATTTTATTTTAAACAATAATTTACTATTCGTTTATATGCTTAATATTATGTTTCTTTTCTGACCCTTCTGAAATGGTAAGACTTGCATCATAAACGAAACAAAACTGGGACAAGATAAATGCAAAAGAACTTATCAAAATAGCTATTTGGATATAACGCTTATCCTAATAAAATAGCTATTTGGATATAACGCTTATCCTAATAAAATAGCTATTTGGATATAACGCTTATCCTAATAAAATAGCTATTTGGATATAACGCTTATCCTAATAAAATAGCTATTTGGATATAACGCTTATCCTAATAAAATAGCTATTTGGATATAACGCTTATCCTAATAAAATAGAGTTTTGAAATATAAGAACACAATCAACCACATTGGGTGTACCGTGTACATCACATTAATTGATCCAACTTGGATATAACAGGGATAAAAATAATGGGTATACTGTATATGGTACCGGTATACAGGTACTGAGGTAGGCCTATAATAAAGAGACATTAGGTTGAAATATGCTTTTTACTATAAGCTAGATATCGGTAGTGATGTGAAAGAATTTATTTAGATTCAACTAAATAGTAATTGTCTTACTTACTGGACAGGTCGTACAGTACTTACCTTGACTTCTGAATATGAACAATGCTTCATATAATGCAGTATAGGCCTATGGTTATACAGTATATATATATATATTTTTTTTTTTTTTTTTTTCCATTTGAAACAAATACTTCATTTGTGGAAGAAGTTCATAATATACGGTACTTTAAAGTGCATTGTGCTAGTAGGCCTACACTGGTACGATACCGGAAGTCTAGTAGTGTAGCTATTTTATTTGTAATGTATTATTGCAGTACAGTTGCCTATATAGCAACCTGTTCAGTATGACATTGTCAATTGTACTTGTAGGCTACCGATATGTAATTGAACAACATTGACTAATATTGTGCTAATTCTATAATGTAATGAATCCTTGAATTATACTGTAGGCTACAGTAATTATGTTACACAAAGTATGATTGATGGAGATAACGTTAGTCTTACCAAGTTCTGTAATGAAAAATATTACTAAGGCTTGACCCTTTCATGATTCATCCTTCTTTATGTATTGTAGTAGCAGGGTGTCAAACCAGAGCCATATGGTTTGAAAACTTGAAAGAATGAGAAGGAAGACAAGAAAATTATCACTAAATAGCATTGTTTGGGCTGTTTTATCACTTGCAAATACACAATAAGAACTATACATCTTGAGTTCATCCTTGCACATGCAATAATATAGATTAATATAACTGGACTCTGCTATCGTTACGATTTGAAACCCCAAGCCCCAAGCGGCTCGCTTGGTGTAGTGACTAGCGTCTCGGACTTCCACCCAGAAGGCCCGGGTTCGCGCCCACGCTCGGCGCATTAAAGATTTTTCACAAGCACTGAGTCGTTACCATCCCTCATGAGCAAAGGGATGGGGTAGTAGTACAGGACCCCAATGGAAATACGCCTAATCGGCCTTATTGAGCTATCCTTAGCTAGCTTAGCATGCGCTAGCTTTAAGAACTATTATTATTATTAATTGTAGGATAGGGTTCACCAATTATTTAAAAAGGTTCTTGTTGCAGTTTTTTGTTGAGTAATATGTGTGTTATGATACATTATATTAATTATCTAGGCCTATGGTCCCCATTTCTATAGCATGGCCCTTAATTCCCTTTGCACTGTTGCACAACAGTCCTATAGATGGCTATATCATCAGTTATTCTGGAAAGCCACACTGTGGTATAGCTTAAACAAAAGTTAAAAATACCGGTACCTGTATGAACAAGTAGAACATATATTATTTTCTTTTACATACCGGCACTGTATTCGGTGTATATAATTGGAAAGAAATAAGGGTAATAAAAATGCAGTATCAGATTTCACTAGAGTATCTCATTCATTCATGACTCATAGGCCCTATCCATATTACCGTATATTGTGTTCATAAAAATCCAAAAAAAGTTTGGAAAGGATGTAGTATCTTGGTGTAATGCCCTTTTTTTGTATTACTCTGTACGCTCGCGATCACGTTCCCGTCCAATCTATTTTGACTTGTGAGATAGAATAATAGGCTGAAGGAGGCTTTTCCCCCCAGTCCTAACCCCCCCATGACTTATTGTCATTATCATATATTATATTGCCAGCAGGTGGCAAATAAAAAGTCAAAATACTGTAGACGGGAACGTAACAGCGAGCGTACCGGTACAAGTATTGTAAACAAAGCTGGCGATATACCCGATTACTACATCCTTCCCAATAATATACATACGGTACTGCACTGTTACCAGTAAATACGGTATGTCCCAGGATAGCCCATACCATAATATATTTCCTTAATATTTCAGTACAGGTCATTTCCAAAAAAAAATCTAGATAACATGAAAATAATATATTTTTTTACAGTGTATCTGAGCCAATTCAATACCTAGAAAAGCCACAAAATGGCCTCTCTGACACCTTAAAATGACAAAATTTTTCGGGGGGGCATGCCCCCGGACCCCCCTAAAGCTCGCGCCTACGGCGCTCGCGATTCGTCCGTGCAATAGGCTAATGCTACTCAACTTCAGAAAAATAGTGCTACCCACTCCAGATTTATTTGCTTTGACACCCTGCGCAACAATATACAGTAGGTAACAAATTTCGATAATCTTCAAGGACACTAGGCTACATCCGCCTTATTAGAAACAATGTATTAGGGAAAATAGGCACCAATAGATTCGCCATATTTTTCTCCATATAGTCCGCATGGAGGATTTTCGTTATCAACAAATTGAAAAATAGGGGTAAGACGGGGTAATTTCGCTGCGGTGCTAATAATTTGCATTCAAACGCCGATATCTCCGAAACTATTGCATGGATTCGGCTGCAGTTTAGCTTAGGTTGTAGAGCAAGTTTGGCTTAGGTTGTAGATCTAGTTTGGCTTAGGTTGTATAGCTAGTTTGGCTTAGGTTGTAGATCTAGTTTGGCTTAGGTTGTATAGCTAGTTTGGCTTAGGTTGTAGATCTAGTTTGGCTTAGGTTGTAGATCTAGTTTGGCTTAGGTTGTAGATCTAGTTTAGCTTAGGTTGTAGATCTAGTTTGGCTTAGGTTTGTAGATCTAGTTTGGCTTAGGTTGTATAGCTAGTTTGGCTTAGGTTGTAGATCTAGTTTGGCTTAGGTTGTATAGCTAGTTTGGCTTAGGTTGTAGATCTAGTTTGGCTTAGGTTGTATAGCTAGTTTGGCTTAGGTTGTAGATCTAGTTTGGCTTAGGTTGTATAGCTAGTTTGGCTTAGGTTGTAGATCTAGTTTGGCTTAGGTTGTATAGCTAGTTTGGCTTAGGTTGTAGATCTAGTTTGGCTTAGGTTGTATAGCTAGTTTGGCTTAGGTTGTAGATCTAGTTTGGCTTAGGTTGTATAGCTAGTTTGGCTTAGGTTGTAGATCTAGTTTGGCTTAGGTTGTATAGCTAGTTTGGCTTAGGTTGTAGATCTAGTTTGGCTTAGGTTGTATAGCTAGTTTGGCTTAGGTTGTATAGCTAGTTTGGCTTAGGTTGTATAGCTAGTTTGGCTTAGGTTGTATAGCTAGTTTGGCTTAGGTTGTAGATCTAGTTTGGCTTAGGTTGTATAGCTAGTTTGGCTTAGGTTGTAGATCTAGTTTGGTTTAGATTTTGTTGCAGTTTCGCGGGGGCTAGCGGCGCGTCTGACGGTATGGTCGGGTGTGTTTGTGGATGGTTTGTATATGTGTTTGTTTGTATGTTTGCGTGTCAATCCACAACATATGAATTGTGTTATCATTATGGTTTATTATTTTGTTATCATTATAGCGCGACGGAGCGGCGAAGGCGCGAGCTCTAGGGGGGTCCGGGGGCATGCCCCCCCGTGATTTTTTTAAGAATTTAGGTGTCTAAAACAGTATTTCCTGCAATCTAAAAGCAATCAAGATGGGCAATATGGAGACCAAAATTATGTCAATTTACCTTTTTTGTTTCATAAAAAAAAAAAAAAAAAAAAATGGGAGAGTTTCTGTTATCATTATACAAAAAGTTCATTTGCGTTATCACTAAAAAAAACCAGCAGCGTGTGACACAGTGTTGGCAGTAGCCGTCAGCTGCTGCCTGGTACTTTGTACTAGCAACCTACACGCCGCTGCGCCGCACCCACACGAGACACGTCCACACTCGCACTAAATACTTCCACACCTGTAGGCCTAATAAATACGTCCACAACTGCACTAGACACATCCACACCCGCACTACATATCCACAACTCCACACCCGCACTACATATCCACAACTCCACACCCGCACTAGACACGTCCACACCCGCACTAGACACTTGCACATCTCCACACCCGCACTAGACACGTCCACATCCGCACTAAATACTTCCACACCTGTAGGCCTAATAAATACGTCCACAACCGCACTAGACACGTCCACACCCGCACTACATGTCCACAACTCCACACCCGCACTAGACACAGTGGTGCCTAGGCCTACACGTGTGACACACCTGCATCTCTGCCCGCCCTGTTCAGTTGTGTGTTGTGCGTGCAACGTTTTTCTATTGGCATGTTTAGTGTCAGTTTGGGTTTGTGAATGTTTTCATTGCTTTTGCCTTTTCAACCCAGCATGCAATTACTCCCAATCAAAAGTGGCAAGGCCATAGAATGTAAAGTGGCAAGGCCATAGAATGCAAAGTGGCAAGGCCATAGAATGCCTATCTTCTGGTCTGTCAATAAATTATGACTGGGGTAGAGAAAATCTTGTTACTTTCAACTCCTCCAAGTCCCAGTTTCTCCCTCTCTCTCTTTTCATCACAATCCTCCACAAGACTATCAATTATTTTTCAACAATACACAACTCAACCCTTCATCTTCTCTCAACATTCTAGGTGTATCTTTTTCATCTGACCTTTCTTGAAAAGCTCATACTGTATTACCATTCTTGCTAAATCAGCTCCCCAAAAGTTAGGTGTGCTCCACCGTCTCTGTGGGTTCTTCACCTCTGCACAGCTTCTTGTATCGAGGCACAGTGCGCCCCTGTATTGAGTATTGTTGAATTGAATTGAATTGATTTTTTGTTATTTAGCCAATAAATAAATCCATTAGTTGAGATACCGGTAGCCTACACAAGTATAGATATAACCTAATGGGATTATTATGGCTGAGCCTTTTGAGAGCACGGGACTCTCTTAATAGGCCTAGGCACATTGTGTTTAATTACTCGAGTGAGTTTCTACATTCATGATGGTTGTGCATAAGTAAAATATTGTTCGCATGTGCGGGGAGGATCCACCCATACCGCACTTCTCGAACGAGTAGAATCAAAAGCATTCGCCTCATTAACTCGCTTCCTCTTACTAGTTCCCTACAATCTCTTTCTACATGCCGCAATGTTGCATCTCTTTCACTCTTCTATCGCTATTACAACAACCAGTGATTTTCAGAGCTTTCTCAGTGTATACCCCCTTCCTTGCGGCGAGTGCGAGGCACCCGCCTTACAACACACTCCCACTGCTATTCTGTCCAGCTCTCCAACCCAAGAATTGGCAAATTTTCTCAGTCTTTCTTCTACTCAACAAGTGAACTCAATCAATCTTTCCTTCATCCTTTGACGTAGACTGCTTTAAACTTCGTGTGTCCAGAAATTTTGACTCCAACGTCCCTTGAATTTGGCTCTGTCACTCTTTTAACTTTGGGGGAGACACTCGCTACAGGCAACCTGCCTTTTGTCTCCTCCATACACAGCCAAATATAATACAAAAGTAATACCGGTATGCCATAAGGGGAGACTTTTACTTGAAGGATTTTTCCTGGACCCCCTTTTGCCTCATGTTTAGCCCCATTAGGTTAGAGATTTTAAGACTTACTCCCCTATTAGTTTGACTGTTGTAATACCTTCCGACCTAGCCTATATAATATGTTAAGTTTAATACCGGTACCTTTCCTGCCATTTACCTATCTATTTTAAGACTTACTCCCCTATTAGTTTGACTGTGTTAATACCTTCCGACCTAGCCTATATATGTTAAGTTTAATACCGGTACCTTTCCTGCCATTTACCTATCTATTTTAAGACTTATTCCTCTATTAGTTTGACTGTGTTAATACCTTCCGACCTAGCCTATATATGTTAAGTTTAATACCGGTACCTTTCCTGCCATTTACCTATCTATTTTTTCCTGGCGATCAATAGTGGACAGGAACTGACCTTTGGCCAGTACTATTTTCTACCGAAAAATATGCACATTTAGCTCTAAGGGGATCTGGAGGGGTGTTGTTTTAAGCTTGATGGAGGTCTAGGGAGCAAACTAATCCTCCCCTTAACCCTCTCTGTACCGGTGACGTCCTTTACATTATATTCTGGCAACTATTAGACTATTTCATTCAGCTTATGAAGGATGTCTACCAGTTAAAAGGCTACGGACTATCTCAATTGATCATTTTAGCTCTCATAGATCCCTCTTAAGCCTCATAAAATGGTTTAAATGTAGCTGGAATACAATTGAAAACACGTCGCCGGTACAGAAGGAGTTAACTAACCCATAAATAACTGTATCACCTACACTATATTGGGTTTTCAACTGACGATAAATTGAATCCCTGGGCAGCTAACTTCTCGATACTTAATGGACAAATATGAAACTACTATGTCTCTGCATCATATTAAGACCAAGTATATATAATTAGCTCCCTTTGTCATTAACAAATCTTTAAAATAACTGAAAAATCCTGATGAGAACTTTGTAAATTACCGTCAGCTTAAAAAAAACACCCGCCGAAGGCCCTCCTTCACGATAAATTTGTAAATTTTTCGATAGGAAAATGTCCTGGCCGAAGGCCGGTTCCTCTTAAAATACAGGCTCGCTATCGCTCGCCAGGAAAAAATCGAACCTTAAATGACACTAAAAGTATTAATATTGACAACAAAATATGGCGAAAAGTCTGAAAATCACCAACCAAATGGGCCGAACGTCATAAAATCTGAAAACTAATGGGGCTAAACACGAGTAAGAAGGGGGACCAGAAAAACTGCGCATCTCTCCTTAACTAACCTAAACACTACAGTATCCCCTGGAATGCCACATAAGAGAGATAAACAACACAGATTATTATGTTCTCTCCACTAACCAACTTTACTACTAAACTGGGCATCTCTCCTTAACTAACCTAAACACTACAGTATCCCCTGGAATGCCACATAAGAGAGATAAACAACACAGATTATTATGTTCTCTCCACTAACCAACTTTACTACTAAACTGGGCATCTCTCCTTAACTAACCTAAACACTACAGTATCCCCTGGAATGCCACATAAGAGAGATAAACAACACAGATTATTATGTTCTCTCCACTAACCAACTTTACTACTAAACTGGGCATCTCTCCTTAACTAACCTAAACACTACAATATCCCCTGGAATGCCACATAAGAGAGAGAAACAACACAGATTATTATGTTCTCTCCACTAACCAACTTTACTACTAAACTGGGCATCTCTCCTTAACTAACCTAAACACTACAGTATCCCCTGGAATGCCACATAAGAGAGATAAACAACACAGATAATTATGTTCTCTCCACTAACCAACTTTACTACTAAACTGGGCATCTCTCCTTAACTAACCTAAACACTACAGTATCCCCTGGAATGCCACATAAGAGAGATAAACAACACAGATTATTATGTTCTCTCCACTAACCAACTTTACTACTAAACTGGGCATCTCTCCTTAACTAACCTAAACACTACAGTATCCCCTGGAATGCCACATAAGAGAGATAAACAACACAGATTATTATGTTCTCTCCACTAACCAACTTTACTACTAAACTGGGCATCTCTCCTTAACTAACCTAAACACTACAGTATCCCCTGGAATGCCACATAAGAGAGATAAACAACACAGATTATTATGTTCTCTCCACTAACCAACTTTACTACTAAACTGGGCATCTCTCCTTAACTAACCTAAACACTACAGTATCCCCTGGAATGCCACATAAGAGAGATAAACAACACAGATTATTATGTTCTCTCCACTAACCAACTTTACTACTAAACTGGGCATCTCTCCTTAACTAACCTAAACACTACAGTATCCCCTGGAATGCCACATAAGAGAGATAAACAACACAGATTATTATGTTCTCTCCACTAACCAACTTTACTACTAAACTGGGCATCTCTCCTTAACTAACCTAAACACTACAGTATCCCCTGGAATGCCACATAAGAGAGATAAACAACACAGATTATTATGTTCTCTCCACTAACCAACTTTACTACTAAACTGGGCATCTCTCCTTAACTAACCTAAACACTACAGTATCCCCTGGAATGCCACATAAGAGAGATAAACAACACAGATTATTATGTTCTCTCCACTAACCAACTTTACTACTAAACTGGGCATCTCTCCTTAACTAACCTAAACACTACAGTATCCCCTGGAATGCCACATAAGAGAGATAAACAACACAGATTATTATGTTCTCTCCACTAACCAACTTTACTACTAAACTGGGCATCTCTCCTTAACTAACCTAAACACTACAGTATCCCCTGGAATGCCACATAAGAGAGATAAACAACACAGATTATTATGTTCTCTCCACTAACCAACTTTACTACTAAACTGGGCATCTCTCCTTAACTAACCTAAACACTACAGTATCCCCTGGAATGCCACATAAGAGAGATAAACAACACAGATTATTATGTTCTCTCCACTAACCAACTTTACTACTAAACTGGGCATCTCTCCTTAACTAACCTAAACACTACAGTATCCCCTGGAATGCCACATAAGAGAGATAAACAACACAGATTATTATGTTCTCTCCACTAACCAACTTTACTACTAAACTGGGCATCTCTCCTTAACTAACCTAAACACTACAGTATCCCCTGGAATGCCACATAAGAGAGATAAACAACACAGATTATTATGTTCTCTCCACTAACCAACTTTACTACTAAACTGGGCATCTATCCTTAACTAACCTAAACACTACAGTATCCCCTGGAATGCCACATAAGAGAGATAAACAACACAGATTATTATGTTCTCTCCACTAACCAACTTTACTACTAAACTGGGCATCTCTCCTTAACTAACCTAAACACTACAGTATCCCCTGGAATGCCACATAAGAGAGATAAACAACACAGATTATTATGTTCTCTCCACTAACCAACTTTACTACTAAACTGGGCATCTCTCCTTAACTAACCTAAACACTACAGTATCCCCTGGAATGCCACATAAGAGAGATAAACAACACAGATTATTATGTTCTCTCCACTAACCAACTTTACTACTAAACTGGGCATCTCTCCTTAACTAACCTAAACACTACAGTATCCCCTGGAATGCCACATAAGAGAGATAAACAACACAGATTATTATGTTCTCTCCACTAACCAACTTTACTACTAAACTGGGCATCTCTCCTTAACTAACCTAAACACTACAGTATCCCCTGGAATGCCACATAAGAGAGATAAACAACACAGATTATTATGTTCTCTCCACTAACCAACTTTACTACTAAACTGGGCATCTCTCCTTAACTAACCTAAACACTACAGTATCCCCTGGAATGCCACATAAGAGAGATAAACAACACAGATTATTATGTTCTCTCCACTAACCAACTTTACTACTAAACTGGGCATCTCTCCTTAACTAACCTAAACACTACAGTATCCCCTGGAATGCCACATAAGAGAGATAAACAACACAGATTATTATGTTCTCTCCACTAACCAACTTTACTACTAAACTGGGCATCTCTCCTTAACTAACCTAAACACTACAGTATCCCCTGGAATGCCACATAAGAGAGATAAACAACACAGATTATTATGTTCTCTCCACTAACCAACTTTACTACTAAACTGGGCATCTCTCCTTAACTAACCTAAACACTACAGTATCCCCTGGAATGCCACATAAGAGAGATAAACAACACAGATTATTATGTTCTCTCCACTAACCAACTTTACTACTAAACTGGGCATCTCTCCTTAACTAACCTAAACACTACAGTATCCCCTGGAATGCCACATAAGAGAGATAAACAACACAGATTATTATGTTCTCTCCACTAACCAACTTTACTACTAAACTGGGCATCTCTCCTTAACTAACCTAAACACTACAGTATCCCCTGGAATGCCACATAAGAGAGATAAACAACACAGATTATTATGTTCTCTCCACTAACCAACTTTCTACTAAACTGGGCATCTCTCCTTAACTAACCTAAACACTACAGTATCCCCTGGAATGCCACATAAGAGAGATAAACAACACAGATTATTATGTTCTCTCCACTAACCAACTTTACTACTAAACTGGGCATCTCTCCTTAACTAACCTAAACACTACAGTATCCCCTGGAATGCCACATAAGAGAGATAAACAACACAGATTATTATGTTCTCTCCACTAACCAACTTTACTACTAAACTGGGCATCTCTCCTTAACTAACCTAAACACTACAGTATCCCCTGGAATGCCACATAAGAGAGATAAACAACACAGATTATTATGTTCTCTCCACTAACCAACTTTACTACTAAACTGGGCATCTCTCCTTAACTAACCTAAACACTACAGTATCCCCTGGAATGCCACATAAGAGAGATAAACAACACAGATTATTATGTTCTCTCCACTAACCAACTTTACTACTAAACTGGGCATCTCTCCTTAACTAACCTAAACACTACAGTATCCCCTGGAATGCCACATAAGAGAGATAAACAACACAGATTATTATGTTCTCTCCACTAACCAACTTTACTACTAAACTGGGCATCTCTCCTTAACTAACCTAAACACTACAGTATCCCCTGGAATGCCACATAAGAGAGATAAACAACACAGATTATTATGTTCTCTCCACTAACCAACTTTACTACTAAACTCCATTAATGAAATTAACAAACACATGTGGCAGTCCGGGGATTCCAACCCAGGACGCTCACACCGAAAATCAACACACCTATGCATTGCACCACGAAGACAGTAATATGGCCGTTACATAAACCAATTAACCCCTTCAGTACCGGTGACGGCTTTTTCATTATATTCTGCCAACTATTAGACGATTTTATTGAGCTTAGGAAGGATGTCTAGCCGTTAAAAGATTACAGACTACCGGTATATCAATTAATGGGAGGTTTATAGTGTGTTTCCTAGACTTCCATCAAGCTTGAAATTACACCCCCTTGTCCCCCTTGCAAGATAAATTTGTACATTTTTCGGTAGAAAAATGTCCTGGCCGAAAGCCGATTCCTCTTAAATTACAGGCTCGCTATCGCTCGCCAGGAAAAAATCGACACCTAAATGGGACGAAAGGTCTTAAAAGTGACATAAATGGGGTGAAACTTCTTAAAATCGCCAAACTAATGGGGCGAATGTCTTAAAACTTCAAAAGCAATGGGGCTAAACATAAGGGAGAAAGGGGTCCAGAAAAAAATCCCTCCAGTGGAAATCTGCCATTAATCCTTTTAGCTACTACCGGTATAGGCTATATCCCCTTTATCTATACCCCTTGCCGAGAGTAGGCTATACATTTATCTTTGGTATCCATTCCTTCCAGTTTACCTTACAATCGGATTTGCTATCTCAACTAGAATGAAGTCTTGTCCACCTCGTTGGGAGGAGTTCCCGGGGAATGGACGTCCGGGGCGATTGGTGTCAATTGCCGTTTGGAGAGTGTTGCAGGGAAGGAGCAGTACCATTCATTGATGGCTGGGATAGTTTCTGTGGGAGGGATGGGATGTGCGCGGGGGATGGGGTTCATCTTTCTACGTTGGCTGGTTCTTTGGATAAGGTGGTTGTGGGGTTTTGGACGGAAGTGTTGAGAGTGTGGATGAGAGGTTGAATGGAACAATTTTGGCGTCAGGCGAAAGCGATAAGGATGTTCAGTCTCGTGCTAGGGGTGATGACTGTAGTGCAAGTGATGGTAGTGATGGTGCAGCGGAAGATGGAAATGTCGCTGGGAACGGAGGTAGATTGGGTATAGAGGAGGGAGGTAGGTTGGGAGTATATTGCGCGGACTGTGGGAGTCTTGTGTAGCAAAGTGAACGAACTTGGAGCCCTTGTTGGCGGGGAAAGTGTGGACATGGTGGCGCTGGCTGAAGCGTGGATTGATGCAGAAACCAGGCATTTTTGGGCAGAATTTGATATACCAGGATGTAGTTTGTTTAAGTGTGACCGAACGGGTGGGAGGGGTGGCGGTGTGGCAGTGTTTGTCAGGAGTGCATTGGGGAGCTGTATTGAATCAGGTATTGGACAGGATGACGGTGGTGAAGGTGTTTGGGTGGAGGTTGGCGAAGGTAGTGAGACCATGGTTATTGGAGTTGTGTATGGACCGCCGAGTGTGAGTAGAAGTGGCGGAGCGTCATTGTGGGAGGAAGTTGGGGTGGCATCAAGGTTTGGCAATGTGTGCATTGTGAGGGATTTTAATTTTCCGAATGTGGATTGGCAGCGTCAAATGGGAGACTCTGATTCTGAGGAGTTTGTAGAGGTAGTACAAGATGGTTTTTTATTTCGATTCATAGATGCGCCGACTGGAGGTGATGGTGTTCTCGATTTAGTTTTCAGTAACTGTGAACATATGGTAAGTAATGTGGAGATGGGGGACCGCCTGGGAGGTAGTGACCACAATTCTGTGTGTTTTAATATGTACAAAGGAGTACAAAGGAGTACAAAGGAAATCAAGCAACAACAGATCTAGTGACCCTTCTAGGCTGCTTGTCCTCCAAAACACTGAGGCTCAAGTGTCCAAACAGTGGTTTAGAGTGGGTAAGGGAACATTGGAAAGGGAACTACTGCCCTGCCACTAACGTGGCAGGACTAGGAAGTTAGTAGGGGACATATGGGTTAGTAACTGAGGGGAGGATAAAGTTATTCATTTACAAACGCAGTCAGTCGCGGGTTTGATGCGAGATATTTGTCTAGGCGGAATTTAAATGAATCAACGGTGCTGCAGTCTATAACGTTTCGGGGAAGCCCATTCCACAAGTTGACAACTCGATTGAAGAAGAAATTCTTAGATTCGTGCGAGTTAAAAGATTTACCAATAATTTTGCAACCGTTTCCCCGCGTGTAATTAGATTGGTCGATAGTGAAGTACTTACTACAGTTCATATTGTCGATGCCTTTGATGATTTTGAACACTTGAATTAAGTCGCCTCTTAATCTGCGCTGGGTTAAAGGAAATAGATTTAATTCTCTAAGACGCTCTTCGTATGGTTTGTTCTTTAGGCTAGGTATCATTTTGGTAACTCTACGTTGAACTCGTTCTAGCTTGTTTATATCTTTTTGGTAATAAGGGCACCAGGATTGAACGCAGTATTCCAGAAGAGGGCGGACTAAGGAATTGTAAAGGGTTAGGATAACTTCTTTGGATTTATGCTCAAATGACCTGCCTATAAAGCCAATTATTTTGTTTGCCTTCTTAACAACTTCTGAACATTGTTGACTCGGTTTTAGGTTACTCGATATTGTTACTCCCAGATCAGTTTCTCTGTTTACATTCTTAAGCTGAGTGCCATTCATCGAATAGTTTGCTTTCTCATTTAGGTATCCGACATGTAGTACTTTACATTTATCCGCATTGAAACTCATTTGCCAAATTTGGGCCCAACATGACAATTTATCTAGATTGTGTTGCATATCGTCAACTTGTTCTTTTGAGAGTACGCTATTTGCAATTTTTGTATCGTCAGCAAATTTTGAGATTGTGCAGGTGAGACCCTCATCTATGTCGTTGATGTAAATTAGAAAGAGAATTGGTCCTAGTACCGATCCCTGGGGTACCCCGCTACTTACATTGGTCCATTTAGATGCCTTACCGTTTATGACTACTCTTTGCTTTCTGTTGTTGAGCCAATTTTCTATCCATTTCAACACACCGTCTTGTATTCCATGCGCTTTTAGTTTTAGCAGTAAACGTTTGTGGGGAACTTTGTCAAAGGCCTTTTGAAAATCAAGGTATATAATATCTACAGCTTTACTCTCATCGTAGAGGTTGAGGATATCGTGGAAGAAGTCTAAGAGGTTTGTTAAACAGGAACGTTTTTTACGAAAGCCGTGTTGAGTATCTTTAAGTATGTTATTTTCCTCTAAGTGATTTACGAGTCTGTCTCGTATGACCGTTTCTAGCATTTTACATACAACTGAGGTTAAGCTAATTGGACGATAGTTACTGGGTAGGGATTTGCTGCCTTTTTTGAATATCGGTGTTACGTTGGCTAGCTTCCACTGATCAGGCATAGTTCCAGACTGCAAGGATTTATTGAATAGTAATGTCAGTGGTTTGGAGAGCTCATTCTTAGCTTCCTTTAGAACTCTAGGCGAGATTGTATCAGGTCCTGGCGTTTTATTTACTTTGAGTTTATCTAAACAATTCAATACTTCTCTCTCTGTAACGGTGATATTGCTTAGAACATCTGAATTATCAATCTGAATCGGCGATGGTGTAGGGATATCACTGAGGTCTTCGGTTGTAAAAACTGATGCAAAGAAGGTATTGAGGGCATTACTCATTTGTACTTCGTCTTTGGTGTATTCTCCTTTTTCATCGACTAACGGTCCAACAGTTGAAGTAACTACTTTTTTCTTTCTGATATAACTATAGAATTCTTTCGGGTTTGTTTTACTTTGATTCGCAATATGTAACTCTAAGGTCTTTTTACTTTGCTTAATTAACTTTTTGGCTTTGCGTCGTAGCTCTACAAATTTCACCCGTTCTTCGTCATTTTGTGAGGATTTTAATCTATCATTAGCAAATTTTTTAGCAAGCAGGCAGTTTGAAATATCTTTATTCCACCATTTGGGCTTATTATTATGGCTTGGACGCCGTATTTTCGATGGTATGCAGTCTTGCACTGCTTTTAGGTAAGTGGTTTCGAATAACTTCCAAGATGTATTTATGTCGTTATTGTTAATTAAAAAGCTCCAGTCAGTTTCTTTAAACATAGCTCTAAGTTTATGGAAGTTTGCTTTCTTGAAATTAGGGACTTTTTCGATGCTACTATTTGGTTCGTTACTAGTAAACTTTAAAGTGAAAGTTATCGTACGATGGTCGCTGTTACTGAATTCATCACCAACATTCAAATTCTCTATCAATTCTTCTTTTGTTGCAAGTACAATGTCAAGAACGTTATTACCACGGGTCGGCGTTCGAACAAATTGATAAAGCGAACTCTCTTGCAAGTTCGTATACAAGTCATGTCCGGAGTGTGAAGTAAGAGTATCGCCCCACTTGGTCACAGGTAAATTAAAGTCGCCAAAAATTACGGTATCTTGTGAGTTACTTACATCTGCAATTTGTTCGTAAATTTCTCGGTCAGTTTGCACTGATTGAGCTGGAGGTCTGTATATTAACGCAAGTATTATTTTTGTACCTTTATTATTCTTTATTAGCACAAAAGATGTGTCGACGTTCACAATTTGAGGTTTTGACACGAGGGTCGGGTTAAGACTTTCTTTGATATAAAATAAAACGCCACCTCCATTTTTATTTATTCGGCTGTTCTCAAACATTACATAACCGGGAAGTGAATACTCTGCTAAAAAGTCTCTATCTTCTGTATTGAGCCAAGATTCTGTTATGCCAATCACATCATAATTTTCTGTAAACACTAGTTCCTCTAAATCTGAAAATTTATTGCGTATGCTACGAGCGTTTGCATAGAAAACCTTTAAAGTTGCGGTTTTAGAACTCGCAGAACGTTCTTTCATCGAATTTTTGGTTCTGGTCGGATCTACATTTACATTCATGGCTGTCCTCGGTCCTCGGTCGTTATCCCTGACGGTTTTGAATTTGGGTCGTGTTGGTGGAGATTTATCCAAATTCGCGGTTCTTGACGGATTAGTATTTAATTCCTTTGTAGGTTGCCGTCCTCGCTGTCTTCGGTCCTCCTTCCTGGTTGTCCTGTGCTGAGTCTTCTCCGAAAATCCTTCACCGCATCGTTGAGAAGACGCCCAAAACGTGCTGCTCCCACCTGGTTCAGATGAACTCCATCGTCCGAAAACAAATAGTCATCGTAGTAGAAATTGTCCCAGGTGTCGACGAATCCCACGTTCTCCTTCCTGCAGAGGTTTGCTAGACAACGATTTGTGCTGGTGGCTATGTTGTAAAATCGGCTCTCTACACCGAGCCGGGGGACGATTCCTGAGACGATGATCCTTGATGACTTCTCCTTAAACGACTTGATCAGCTGCTGGTACTTTAAAAGCAAATCTTCCGACCGGGTTCGCTGCACATCGTTGGATCCAACGTGGATGACGTACATTGTATTAGCAGGGGCCAGCTTTGATACTTCGTCAACTGCTGCAACTACGTCATCCACACCACCACCAGGGATACAAAAACGCTTCCTGGTCTTAGGTGCCCTGGCGCAAAACTCTGTGAGCTGACCACGTATCATCGAGTCTCCCACGAGCCGGACTTCTTCTATTTCCTCTTCGTCATCTGAGTCTGCGAGTATCTGGAAACGGTTTTGACACTCGGTAATCGGTATGTGTTTCCTGGTCTTGGGGCAAACGTTGTTCCTCACGACACGGAAGTTGTCTTGAGGGGGAAGAGAGTCACTATTTGTATCTTGAGTATCGGATACATCAGCTGAAGTGGCTACTGTAGGCGTTGAATTGTTGGCAGTTGACGTTGGGGCGTTGGTGGCTGCTGGAGTTGCGGTGACAATTGAAGTTTGTGGTACTCCAACGTTGAGTGTTACAAACTCTTGGAGTGATTCCAGCTTCATGGTGAGGACGTTGATCTTGTTGTAGGCTTCATCTAATTTCACTGTAAAATTCTCTCGTTGCTGGCAGAGCCGGCAGTCTTGAAGATCGATAGTAGCAAACATGGACTCACCAAACCTACCGGCGCAGTTCGCACAAGCGCGAGGCATGGTGACAGTCACTTTCTTCAGATCACTTCACTCACTTAAAAAACAATTCACTCACTTTAAAACACTTCACTCACTTTAAAAACACTTCAATCACTTCAACCGAAAACAAATATGCTGAAATACGCAGAAATAGGTTATCAGGGGTGATAACCTAACCGAAAACAAAAATGTTGAGATACGCAGAATTAGGCTTCCAGGGGCGATAGCCTAACCAAAAGTTTTTTTTTAAAATTGAAATACGAAATAATAGGCTACCAGCGTTGAATAGCCTAACCGAAAATAATAAAATTGAAATTCGCAGAAATAGGCTACCAGGTGTGATAACCTAACCTTAAACAAATATATGTATAACAGAATATGTAACTAAATATACAATTCACCAAATAGAGATTATATAAAAATAAAGTGTGACTGCACACAAGGGGTTAATATACTGTGTCAACAGATGGACCTGGTGTCACTGTAGCCTAGTAAAGCAGTAGCCTACTCTTTTTAGATAAAAAAGTGTATCAGTCAAAGGTTATTACAAGATCGTGCAAGCAACAACTAAAATTACAGATATATACTGTATAGCTACAGTAGGATACTAAATACAATATCTACAAGAGTTAATAATAAAACAGATTGGCTGGCTATAGGCTAGGCTAGGTTTGGGTTAGGTCAAAAGCTTGGCAGGTTGGGTTAGGCTAGGTTAGTTTGTACAAATACCACCCTTAGCTTAAAGTAAAATCAGTCTGAGGAGAAAAAGTCAAAAATATATCTAGGGGGAAAAGATAAATGAATGCACTTAAATTTGGTACAAAATTTGCTGGAATTTAATGTATAATCCCCCCAAAAGGTTTGTTTACAAAATGGCGTCGGCGTTAGTCTCTGTAGGCAGGTTAGTTAGTAAACGATATTGTTTATTAGCAAATTAATATGCAAAGCTTTACTTACATACAAGGCAGTTAAATAGATACTTACTACAGTAGGTAATGGGTAAAATTAGGGGCTACGATTTTATATAAAATAGTAATAAGAGAGCGTTTGTTTACAAAGCAAAACAAAACAATAGATGGCGCTAGTGGCGCCCTGTCCGAGCAGGAGTCTTGTGATAAACACAAAGTTTATCAGTCAATACACAGCGAAATATCGTGCAGTGTTACTTACTAAGCTACAGGATGGTTAAACGTGCTCTTAACCACCTTTCATGCACAAGAATGAAGAGGATGAGTAGTTAATACTCAAATTATGATCGATATCGTGAGAGCGTTGACAGAGCGTCTGCAGCGTCTGGCGGTAGCACTAGAGAGTGCTACCTAGAGAGCACTAGAGAGATATGCAATGGAGGGGTGATACCAGAGAGAATGCAACATTGATGCCTGACTTTGGAGGGGCCAATTGTGGTGGGTTGGGAGGAGCCCTGTTAGCGGACCCTATGGTCAAGGAGTTGGGTCGATCCAGGTGTCCAAATGAGTGTGCCCCTTCTCAGGCACCTGTCATCTTGGGTCGGGGGGAGACTTCAACCTTGGTGGATGCATGCGATGGTTTTGTCAAGTCAGTGTTCAGTGCGCAAAATGGATACATCCCCAAAAGAAAATTTAGATCAACACAGAACCAACCCAAGTGGATGAGTGGTGGACTGTTGGATCTTCTGGGACAAGAGAGAGGAATATATAGAGAAATTAGAAAGGGCGAAATTCACCTACTTGCTTGCTGTCGGAATCTGTCAAGACAGGTGAAGGGGGATGTTGGGAAGGAAAGGGGAAATTATGGAATTACGGTTGCCGGTGACTCGAGGGGTAGTCCTGGAGCTTTTTGCCAACTATATAAGTCCAGGGTTGGGGATGTGGTTGGTCCCCTTGAGACTTCGATGGGAGAAGTGACGGAAAATGGTTTGGAAATGTGCAGTGCATTGGGTGGTCAATTTCTTTCCGTTTTCGCTGGTGAAAGTTTGGCACAGTTTCCGGAAGTCCGTGGGCTGTGTAGCGATGGTGTGGAAAATGGGTTGAGTGCGGTTGCTATGGGTGGAAATTATGTGCTTGGGGAGATTGACAGACTGAGGCCTCATGAGTCGCCTGGTCCTGATGAGGTATATGCTAGAGTATTGGGGGAATGTAGGGATGAGTTGGGTTACCCATTAACATTTTTATTTGGCAAGTCATTGGAGACAGGTATGGTTCCGGAGGCTTGGAAGCTTGCAAGCGTGGTTCCGATCTTCAAAGGGGGTGACAGATCAATGGCATCCAGTTGTCGTCCCATTGGTCTTGCATCGGTCATGGGAGGGCTGCTAGAGTCAATTATTGCTGGTGGAATTAGGAGCCACTTGGATACATTTAGTTTGGTAGATTCTTCTCAGCATGGATTCGCTCAGGGACGTTCTTGCCTTGCTGATTTGCTTAGTTTTTCTCAGAGGTGTATGAAGCAGTAGATGGTGACAAGTCGTGTGATGTAGTATATTTGGATTTCAGTGGATCTTTCGACGGGGTCCCCCATGAGAGGTTGGTGAGGGGGGTTGAGGCGCGTGGAATGGGTGGGGCGTTGTTGGGATGGATTGGGTCGTGGCTGGTTGGTGGGAAGCGGAGAGTCAGTATGGGTGGTGCGGAGTCGGAGTGGGGAGCGGTCAAGGGTGGTGTCCCCCAGGGATCTGTGTTGGGTCCTCTGTTGTTTGTTATATGCATAAATAACCTTGATTTGGGTATAACTAGTAGGATAGGTGAATTTGCAGACGATGCCAAAGTGGGGAGAACAATTGATTCAGATAGAGATGTGGAGTGCCTCCGGGGGGATCTGGATACCTTGCACGAATGGTCAGTGGGTTGGCAGATGAGGTTTGGCATTGACAAATGCAAGGTGTTGGAGATAGGGAAGATGCATACAGGTGTTGAATGTAGGCTGGCTAGTGTGGAATTGGAGGGCTCGAATTGTGAGAGGGATCTGGGTGTGTTTGTTGGCAATGATTTGAGGCCTGGACAGCAGTGTATGGGCGTTCGAGGCGGGGCAAACGGGGTTCTTGGGTTCATCTCGGGGAGTGTGAGTGGCAGAGCTGCTGATGTTATCTTGAGGCTTTACTTGTCATTGGTGAGACCCCATATGGATTGTGCTGTTCAGTTTTGGTGTCCTTGTTGCGGAGTGGACATGGATTCATTGGGGAGAGTGCAGCGTGGAGTGACAAAGATGATCCATAATGTTAGAGGTCTTCCGTATGAAGAAAGGTTGGAGAAATTGGGCTTGCATTCGTTGGAGAGACGCAGAGTTGGGGGGGATATGATAGAGGTGTTCAGGTGGGTTGGTGGGATTGACAAGGGGGACATGACAAATGTACTGGGGCTCAGTGATAGCGGGGGAGCTCGTGCCAATGGTTTCAGATTGGATGGGTTTCGTTTCAGAAAGGATGTGGGCGGGTGTTGGTTTGGTGGCAGAGTTGTAGATGGGTGGAATGGACTACCAAGTGCTATAGTGGGATTAAAAACGATAGGGAGCTTTAAGATAAAATTGGATAAGCATGTGGACGAGAGGGGTTGGGTGTGAAGGGGGATCAGCAGGGTTGGGCCAATCAGCGCTCTGCAGACCCCCGTAATCCTGCGTTAATCTCTAACCGTTTTGGTAAGATGATCCTCAGGGTATTAGAGTGTTGAGCCTATAATTGGGCTTTGTAATTGGGGTTGTGTGGGACAGGGATCTGCCTTGCTTGGGCCAATCGGCTTTCTGCAGACTCCCATTTTCTTATGTAAGGTCTGTGTGACCAGTCTCTCTCTCTCTCTCTCTCTCTCTCTCTCTCTCTCTCTCTCTCTCTCTCTCTCTCTCTCTCTCCCCACCATTTATTTTTTCCCCTAAATTTCCCCAAAACCCAGTAAATCTTTCCCTAAACGGCCCGGTACCAGGTAATTTCCCCACACATTCTCGAGTTTCTCTTGGCCTTTTGGGGGGGTGGGACAGTGAGGAGGTGGGAGGTGTGGAAAGGGGGGGGGGGAGGAGGGAGGTAAAAGGTTGGAGAAAGGATAGGGGAGTGGTGGTGGTGGTGGTGGGGGGGGGGAGGGAAGGAGGGAGGGGAGGGGGGAAGGGAATGAACACAGTAGGGAAGAGAAGGAAAATTGTGGGGGGGGGGAGGGGAGGGTAGGAAAGGATAGGGGGAGAAAGGAAAAGTAAGGGAGGAGGAGGAGGAGTGAGGGAAGGAGTACAAGAGGGGGAGAGAGGAGGAGTGGGGAGTAGGAAGGGAGGGAAGGGGGGAAGAGAAAGGAGGATTGGGAGGAGGAGTAGAAGAGGGAGAGAGAAGGAGGGGTGAGGGAGAGAGGGAGGAAAAGGAGTACAAGAGGGGAAGAGAAGAGGAGGAGTGAGGGAAGAGGAGGGGCGGCAATGCTCTCGTATATTTTGTAAGTTTTGTTAAGGAGAGTGCAGGGGGAATATCTTCTTTTTATGAGAGAGAGAGAGAGAAATTAGGAGTGAGATTGAGATTAAAAGTGTGAGAGAGAGAGAGAGATAGATAGATAGATGTTGCATTGTTTTGACCATTTAACCGCTTTGCAAACCATAACTATGCCTTTGTATATTTAATGTTGACTATAAAATAAGGAACTCTTTCTCCAGTGCTATGACTAGTTTTTCAATTGACCATTTGCGTTTTTCGTTCTATAAGGAAGTTGGAGCTGTAGACATGGATATTTAGCAGAATTACTAGCTGAAATACGGTTGTAGTACGGTACATTCACAAATACGGTTGTAGTACGGTACATTCACAAATACGGTTGTAGTACGGTACATTCACAAATACGGTTGTAGTACGGTACATTCACAAATACGGTTGTAGTACGGTACATTTACAAATACGGTTGTAGTACGGTACATTCACAAATACGGTTGTAGTACGGTACATTCACAAATACATAAACCCAATTCAATATACACTTTAGCCATCAGAAACCTAGTTTTATTGTATTTCTATTTAATATCGATGTCTACAGCTCCAACTTCCTTATAGCCTGAAACTCGCCAGTGGTCAATTGTCAGCCTACAGAAAGAATGTAAGAGTTTTGGGCCAGTGCGTCCACGGGTCATATCCCTCACACATGACCGATAGAAAGAACAATAACTACCAGAGAGAGAGAGAGAGAAAGAGAGAGAGAGAGAGAGGAGAGTGAGATTGTGTGTGTGAGAGAGAGAAAGAGAAATTGAGTAAGATTGAGAGTACGAGCGTGAGCGGGGGAGAGAGATTGAGAGAGAGAGAGAAATGTGGGGGGGGGGGAGAGATTAAACATTTGTAAACTCTATGAGAGGTGCTTCAGACAAAAATACTACAGGAACATAAGAAAATGGGAGTCTACAAAAAGCCGATCGGTCCATACAAGGCAGATCCCTGTCACACCCAACCCCAATTACAAGGCCCAATTATAGGCCCAACTCACTAATACCTTGAGTACTGACCCCACCAAAACGGTCAGAGATTAACACAAGATAACGGGGGTCTGCTGAGCGCCGATTCTCTCTCTCTCTCTCTCTCTCTCTCTCTCTCTCTCTCTCTCTCTCTCTCTCTCTCTCTCTCTCTCTCTCTCTCTCTCTCTCTCTCTCTCTCTCTCTCTCTCTCTCTCATATATATATATATATATATATATACTGTATATATAACACTATAGTTTTCATTCTCAGCTCACTATATGGAGGCCGAACAGTAACATTGATCGATTTGGCCAGAGACAAAATTTCATCTAGATCCGTTCAATAGTCTCTGAAAAATCCTGAGAACAAATAGACAAACTACCGAGAGGTGATCGGTATAGCGCCTACCTTCGCCTACGCTGGCGAAGGTAGGCGCTCTACCGATTGTCTCCTAAATGGATTAAATTTTTCCTTGGGGCATGTCCTATCTACTCACCAAATTTCGTGAATATCGGTTCATAACTTTGTGAGCCACCTACGTTGGCGGAGATATGCACTCTACCAGTGCAGTGTTTTGGAGGGCAAGCAACCTGTTGTTGCTTGTTTTCCTTTTGAACTCCTTTGTACCGATCACCCCCTAAATTGAATCACTTCTTCCTGGGCGCATGACAATCGGTTCATAACTTCTTTATACCGTACATCTTGTGTACAGACAAAAAAAAAAAAAACGTAGGCAAAAACCTAACCTCCTCCAAGTTCGTTGACAGAGGTAACAAATGGATAGACAGACCGTCAGGTCGATCACATAATCTCTGTAATATTTGTTGGGTGGAGATAATGAAGGGGTGACTATTACTGATGACGAATTTGCAATAGCTCATCTGCCTCGAACTTACGAATTTCATCTTTGGAGTATAATTGCCTACAATTATTGAACTATGTGGTCAGAAACCAAGCTGTAGTCTTTATTCATCTTCAGTACAGTTGCCCAAAATAAGTGATGTCGCGGCATTGGTATCAGCACTGTCTAAGCATTAATTAATCGTTTCCAGTGAGATATACAAACATGTTCCTACACTTACCCACCCTATGCAACATCTGACAGACATTAATACAGCACACATCGAGCAAAACGTAATGACAGCAGAAACAGGACTTATTTGGCCAACTGTACAAGCCTAACAATGTAGAACAGTGCGGTAGACCAGTGTTACATGTACTGTACACATGTACGGTATTGTATATGCTATAACCCTGTTCCACATAGGTAGTCTAGAAATCCTGAACCTTAACCTACTGTATATAACTCAAATAGGGCTAGAGCAAATGGGCTGTAAATTTCCACACCTATTCCCTGGGTGACCCTTCCCTAATAGTAGAAGTATTAGCTGGATTACTCTAGTCGTTTGTGAGTTATATAGGTTAATGTTCAAGAATGTATAGCACCTGATCAGCATGGGGGAGCTGCTTACACTGGCTAAGGGGAGATGGGTCGTTTTTTTGGGTCCCCTTCTCCCTCATGTTTAGCCCCATTACTTTTTTAGATTTTAAGATGTTTGCCCCACTAGTTTGTCGATTTTAAGACCTTCCGCTCCATTTCCTTGTCGATATTAAGACCTTTCGTGTTATTTAGGTGTCGATTTTTTTCCTGGCGAACGATAGTGACCCTGTAATTTTGGACGAAGCGGCCTTCGGCCAGGAAATTTTTCTGCCGAAAAAATTATAAATTAATCTAGAAGGGGGATCTAATGGATGTTTATTTTAAGTTTGATGGAGGTCTAGGGAGGAAGCTAGAAAATAATAAATGAAAAAATCGACCGAAAAGTGAACCATCCCCCCTTAAATAATTAAAGGCTCCCTATCACCTCCCTCTGGTTTTATATATGTATTGTCTTTTTCATTATCAACATTATCAATTATATGCAGATCGAGGGATTATTTAAGGAGAGGTTTTGTTATTTTTCTGGACCCCTTTTCCCTCATGTTTATCCCCGTTAGGTTTGAGATTTTGTGACCTTTCGCCCAATTTCTTCGCCAATAACATAACCTTTCGTGCCATTTAGGTGTGGATTTTGTTCATGGCGAGCGATAGTGAGCCTGTAATGTAGGAGGAACTGTTAAGGGAGGATGGTTCACTTTTTGATCGATTTTTTCATGTATTTGTTTATTTTCTAGCTTCCTCCCTAGCCTAGACCTCCATCAATCTTTAAAAAAAACATCCATTAGATCCCCCTTCTAGATTAATTTGTACATTTTTCGGTAGAAAAATGTCCTGGCCGAATGCCGGTTCTTCCTAAATTACAGGCTCACTATCGTTCGCCAGGAACAAAATCGACACCTAAATGGCACGAAAGGTCTTAATATTGACAAGGAAATGGGGCGGAAGGTGCTAAATCGCCAAACTAATGGACCGAAGGTATTACAATCTGAAAACTAATGGGGCTAAACGTGAGGGAGAAGGGGAACCAGAAAAACGACCCATCTGCCCTTAAAGCCAGATAATAGAATATTAAGCCTTCATATTAAGCCTTCATACATATTAAGCCTTCATATTAAGCCTTCATACATATTAAGCCTTCATATTAAGCCTTCATACATATTAAGCCTTCATATTAAGCCTTCATACATATTAAGCCTTCATACATATTAAGCCTTCATACATATTAAGCCTTCATATTAAGCCTTCATATTAAGCCTTCATACATATTAAACCTTCATACATATTAAGCCTTCATACATATTAAGCCTTCATACATATTAAGCCTTCATATTAAGCCTTCATATTAAGCCTTCATATTAAGCCTTCATATTAAGCCTTCATATTAGGCCTTCATATTAGGCCTTCATATTAAGCCTTCATATTAGGCCTTCATATTAAGCCTTCATATTAAGCCTACATATTAAGCCTTCATATTAAGCCTTCATATTAAGCCTACATATTAAGCCTTCATATTAAGCCTTCATATTAAGCCTTCATATTAAGCCTTCATATTAAGCCTTCATATTAAGCCTACATATTAAGCCTTCATATTAAGCCTTCATATTAAGCCTTCATATTAAGCCTTCATATTAAGCCTTCATATTAAGCCTTCATATTAAGCCTTCATATTAAGCCTACATATTAAGCCTTCATATTAAGCCTTCATATTAAGCCTTCATATTAAGCCTTCATATTAAGCCTTCATACAATACATACTGTAAAGGGTTAATAATTTCACACTCGTAATTATCTTGTTTGTTTGTCTGTTTTGTCTCCTTCCTTCCTTCCCTCCTTGTTTCTCTTCTCCCTTTCCTCCTCCTTCCTTCCTTCTCTCTCTCCTCCCCCCTCATTATTTCTCTCTCCCCCCTCCTTCCTCCCTTCCTCCTCTACCTCCCCTCCCACCCTCCTCCTTCCTTCTATCCTCCCTTCCTCCTCTACCTCCCCTCCCACCCTCCTCCTTCCTTCTCTACCTCCCACCCTCCTCCTTCCTTCCTTCTCTCCCCCTCCCTCCCCCCCTCTCCTCCCCTCCTCCCCATTTCCTCCTTCCCCATACTTCCCCAGGGTGTCAAACTGGAGCCATTTTGTTTGAATATTTGAGTGTAGATGAGAATGACTACAAGGAAATGTACAGGAAATAGTCTTGTTTTGGCCATGTTATCACTTCCAAAGACATTATTTGAACTATAAACCATTATTTTACCTTTACATATACAATAAAGTAACACCACGTTATTAACATTAATCATCCATTAAAAACACCAATGCACTTGAATAAACTAATGCAAGCATATGGTCCTCCCGGGATTCAAACTCGGGACACCACACCCACAACATAAGCATCTAAAGAATACAAATATTGCACTCGGCTTTCGTTTGACACCCTGCTTCCCCACCTCCCTTCCTTTAACCTTCCTTTAACCCAGCGCAGATTAAGAGGCCACTTAATTCAAGTGTTCAAATTCATCAAAGGCATCGACAATATGAACTGTAGTAAGTACTTTACTATCGACCAATCTAATTACACGCGGGGAAACGGTTGCAAAATTATTGGTAAATCTTTTAACTCACACGAATCTAAGAATTTCTTCTTCAATCGAGTTGTCACCTTGTGGAATGGGCTTCCCCGAGACGTTATAGACTGCATCACCGTTGATTCCTTTAAACTCCGCCTAGACAAATATCTTGCATCAAACCCGCGACTGACTGCGATTGTAAATGAATAACTTTATTTTATCCCCCCCTCAGTTACTAACCCATCTGTCCCCTACTAACTTCCTAATCCTGCCACGGACATTAGTTCCAGGGCAGTAGTTCCATTTCCAATGTTCCCTTATCCACTCTGAACCACTGTTTGGACACTTGTTCCTCAGTGTTTTGGAGGACAAACAGCCTAGAAGGGTCACTAGACCTGTTGTTGCTTGATTTCCTTTGTACTCCTTTGTACACACAAGCACCACCCTCTGTCACACATACACACACCATTTACGGTCGCGCTAATAAGTCATGTCCCAGCTGTCATTACGTTTGGCTTGCTCTGTGCTGTATTAATGTCTGTCAGATGTTGAATAGGGTCGGCAAGTGTAGGAACATGTGTGTATATTTCACTCGATATGAAGAAAAGAAGCTTATATATTGTTGATACCAATTATTGATCAAAACATACTTGGTGCCGAGACAGGTGAAGGGGAGAGAGAGAGATTGATTTAAGTAGATATACTGATTACACAAACCTTACGATCCAAAATTCTAGTAGATACCATAATCCAAGAGAGAGAGAGAGAGAGAGGGAGAGGGAGAGAGAATTTACATAGATACTTTGAGCACACAGGCCTTACTATCAAAACGAGGTGGTCAGGACTTAATTTCCGCAGACATTGCCAACCAAATAAGGGATACTGAAAGAAAGGAAAAGCGAAGAGGAAGAACAACAACAACAAGAGAGAAAGAGAGAGAGAGAGATATGTAGATAATTATATAATTATTTAAGTTTGGTATGGATACAGTATGTTGCACAGACAGCATTTGCATTTCATTACACTTAGTATGGCTAACATAGCTGCTGGAAACAAAGACAACACAGACCATAGAGTGATTCATTACACTTAGTATGGATACCATAGCTGCTGGAAACAAAGACAACACAGACCATAGAGTGATTCATTACACTTAGTATGGATAACATAGCTGCTGGAAACAAAGACAACACAGACCATAGAGTGATTCATTACACTTAGTATGGATAACATAGCTGCTGGAAACAAAGACAACACAGACCATAGAGTGATTCATTACACTTAGTATGGATAACATAGCTGCTGGAAACAAAGACAACACAGACCATAGAGTGATTCATTACACTTAGTATGGATAACATAGCTGCTGGAAACAAAGACAACACAGACCATAGAGTGATTCATTACACTTAGTATGGATAACATAGCTGCTGGAAACAAAGACAACACAGACCATAGAGTGATTCATTACACTTAGTATGGATAACATAGCTGCTGGAAACAAAGACAACACAGACCATAGAGTGATTCATTACACTTAGTATGGATAACATAGCTGCTGGAAACAAAGACAACACAGACCATAGAGTGATTCATTACACTTAGTATGGATAACATAGCTGCTGGAAACAAAGACAACACAGACCATAGAGTGATTCATTACACTTAGTATGGATAACATAGCTGCTGGAAACAAAGACAACACAGACCATAGAGTGATTCATTACACTTAGTATGGATAACATAGCTGCTGGAAACAAAGACAACACAGACCATAGAGTGATTCATTACACTTAGTATGGATAACATAGCTGCTGAAGACAAAGACAACACAGACCATAGAGTGATTCATTACACTTAGTATGGATAACATAGCTGCTGAAGACAAAGACAACACAGACCATAGAGTGATTCATTACACTTAGTATGGATAACATAGCTGCTGGAAACAAAGACAACACAGACCATAGAGTGATTCATTACACTTAGTATGGATAACATAGCTGCTGGAAACAAAGACAACACAGACCATAGAGTGATTCATTACACTTAGTATGGATAACATAGCTGCTGGAAACAAAGACAACACAGACCATAGAGTGATTCATTACACTTAGTATGGATAACATAGCTGCTGGAAACAAAGACAACACAGACCATAGAGTGATTCATTACACTTAGTATGGATAACATAGCTGCTGGAAACAAAGACAACACAGACCATAGAGTGATTCATTACACTTAGTATGGATAACATAGCTGCTGGAAACAAAGACAACACAGACCATAGAGTGATTCATTACACTTAGTATGGATAACATAGCTGCTGGAAACAAAGACAACACAGACCATAGAGTGATTCATTACACTTAGTATGGATAACATAGCTGCTGGAAACAAAGACAACACAGACCATAGAGTGATTCATTACACTTAGTATGGATAACATAGCTGCTGGAAACAAAGACAACACAGACCATAGAGTGATTCATTACACTTAGTATGGATAACATAGCTGCTGGAAACAAAGACAACACAGACCATAGAGTGATTCATTACACTTAGTATGGATAACATAGCTGCTGGAAACAAAGACAACACAGACCATAGAGTGATTCATTACACTTAGTATGGATAACATAGCTGCTGGAAACAAAGACAACACAGACCATAGAGTGATTCATTACACTTAGTATGGATAACATAGCTGCTGGAAACAAAGACAACACAGACCATAGAGTGATTCATTACACTTAGTATGGATAACATAGCTGCTGGAAACAAAGACAACACAGACCATAGAGTGATTCATTACACTTAGTATGGATAACATAGCTGCTGGAAACAAAGACAACACAGACCATAGAGTGATTCATTACACTTAGTATGGATAACATAGCTGCTGAAGACAAAGACAACACAGACCATAGAGTGATTCATTACACTTAGTATGGATACCATAGCTGCTGAAGACAAAGACAACACAGACCATAGAGTGATTCATTACACTTAGTATGGATAACATAGCTGCTGAAGACAAAGACAACACAGACCATAGAGTGATTCATTACACTTAGTATGGATAACATAGCTGCTGGAAACAAAGACAACACAGACCATAGAGTGATTCATTACACTTAGTATGGATAACATAGCTGCTGGAAACAAAGACAACACAGACCATAGAGTGATTCATTACACTTAGTATGGATAACATAGCTGCTGGAAACAAAGACAACACAGACCATAGAGTGATTCATTACACTTAGTATGGATAACATAGCTGCTGGAAACAAAGACAACACAGACCATAGAGTGATTCATTACACTTAGTATGGATAACATAGCTGCTGGAAACAAAGACAACACAGACCATAGAGTGATTCATTACACTTAGTATGGATAACATAGCTGCTGAAGACAAAGACAACACAGACCATAGAGTGATTCATTACACTTAGTATGGATAACATAGCTGCTGGAAACAAAGACAACACAGACCATAGAGTGATTCATTACACTTAGTATGGATAACATAGCTGCTGAAGACAAAGACAACACAGACCATAGAGTGATTCATTACACTTAGTATGGATAACATAGCTGCTGGAAACAAAGACAACACAGACCATAGAGTGATTCATTACACTTAGTATGGATAACATAGCTGCTGGAAACAAAGACAACACAGACCATAGAGTGATTCATTACACTTAGTATGGATAACATAGCTGCTGGAAACAAAGACAACACAGACCATAGAGTGATTCATTACACTTAGTATGGATAACATAGCTGCTGGAAACAAAGACAACACAGACCATAGAGTGATTCATTACACTTAGTATGGATAACATAGCTGCTGGAAACAAAGACAACACAGACCATAGAGTGATTCATTACACTTAGTATGGATAACATAGCTGCTGAAGACAAAGACAACACAGACCATAGAGTGATTCATTACACTTAGTATGGATAACATAGCTGCTGAAGACAAAGACAACACAGACCATAGAGTGATTCATTACACTTAGTATGGATAACATAGCTGCTGGAAACAAAGACAACACAGACCATAGAGTGATTCATTACACTTAGTATGGATAACATAGCTGCTGAAGACAAAGACAACACAGACCATAGAGTGATTCATTACACTTAGTATGGATAACATAGCTGCTGAAGACAAAGACAACACAGACCATAGAGTGATTCATTACACTTAGTATGGATAACATAGCTGCTGGAAACAAAGACAACACAGACCATAGAGTGATTCATTACACTTAGTATGGATAACATAGCTGCTGGAAACAAAGACAACACAGACCATAGAGTGATTCATTACACTTAGTATGGATAACATAGCTGCTGGAAACAAAGACAACACAGACCATAGAGTGATTCATTACACTTAGTATGGATAACATAGCTGCTGAAGACAAAGACAACACAGACCATAGAGTGATTCATTACACTTAGTATGGATACCATAGCTGCTGAAGACAAAGACAACACAGACCATAGAGTGATTCATTACACTTAGTATGGATAACATAGCTGCTGGAAACAAAGACAACACAGACCATAGAGTGATTCATTACACTTAGTATGGATAACATAGCTGCTGGAAACAAAGACAACACAGACCATAGAGTGATTCATTACACTTAGTATGGATAACATAGCTGCTGGAAACAAAGACAACACAGACCATAGAGTGATTCATTACACTTAGTATGGATAACATAGCTGCTGGAAACAAAGACAACACAGACCATAGAGTGATTCATTACACTTAGTATGGATAACATAGCTGCTGGAAACAAAGACAACACAGACCATAGAGTGATTCATTACACTTAGTATGGATAACATAGCTGCTGGAAACAAAGACAACACAGACCATAGAGTGATTCATTACACTTAGTATGGATAACATAGCTGCTGGAAACAAAGACAACACAGACCATAGAGTGATTCATTACACTTAGTATGGATAACATAGCTGCTGAAGACAAAGACAACACAGACCATAGAGTGATTCATTACACTTAGTATGTATAACATAGCTGCTGGAAACAAAGACAACACAGACCATAGAGTGATTCATTACACTTAGTATGGATAACATAGCTGCTGGAAACAAAGACAACACAGACCATAGAGTGATTCATTACACTTAGTATGGATAACATAGCTGCTGGAAACAAAGACAACACAGACCATAGAGTGATTCATTACACTTAGTATGGATAACATAGCTGCTGGAAACAAAGACAACACAGACCATAGAGTGATTCATTACACTTAGTATGGATAACATAGCTGCTGGAAACAAAGACAACACAAACCATAGAGTGATTCATTACACTTAGTATGGATAACATAGCTGCTGAAGACAAAGACAACACAGACCATAGAGTGATTCATTACACTTAGTATGTATAACATAGCTGCTGGAAACAAAGACAACACAGACCATAGAGTGATTCATTACACTTAGTATGGATAACATAGCTGCTGGAAACAAAGACAACACAGACCATAGAGTGATTCATTACACTTAGTATGGATAACATAGCTGCTGGAAACAAAGACAACACAGACCATAGAGTGATTCATTACACTTAGTATGGATAACATAGCTGCTGGAAACAAAGACAACACAGACCATAGAGTGATTCATTACACTTAGTATGGATAACATAGCTGCTGGAAACAAAGACAACACAGACCATAGAGTGATTCATTTAGCAGGATGGGGTGTGGAGGGAAGTAGTGTTCAGAGAGTTAAGGGGGCTCACCTGCTTTTTGTCTCTCCTTTTCTCTCTTTCTTTGGCTTGTATCTATTCGGTCCCATTCAGTCTACTGTTTTAAGACGTTTATCTCCATCCAGGTGTTGATTTCTTCCTGGCGAGCGATAGCGAGCCAGCATTGTATGGAGAAATCCAGCTTCGCTGGAGAAATTTTTCTATCGAAAATGTACAAATTTAACCTGCTGTCAAAAATGTGAATAACATATGCTGGCTCGCTACCGCTCGCCAGGAAAAAATCGACACCTGCATGGAGATAAACGTCTTAAAACAGTAGGCTGAATGGGTCCGAAAGGATATAACCTACATAGAGAGGGAGAGAGAGAAAAAAAAACCCGAGGTGGGCCCCCTTAATGAACCTTAGGAATTGTGGCTGACACAATAATATTATAGGGTTTGAGGTAACATGAAAGAAATATAAATAAATTGTGAAGGTTTAGATATATATAATTCATTTGATATGTTTGTTGTGCAGCAAATGTACCGGTACATTACAAAGACAGGTGGTATGTAAGAGATATGGAAGTGGGTTGGAGGGATGGAGAGAGACAAAGAGACTGATGGTGTGTGTGTGTGTGTGTGTGTGTGTGTGTGTACTCTAGTTGTACTTACTCTAGTTGTATTGCGGGAGTGAGCATGCTCGTTATTTCCCGCCTCCTATATGTGTAGTGTTATATGTATCGTTGGAATGGCTGTGGATGTGTGTGTAGTCTGTATTTTTAGCCAATTGGCTACATCGGAAACGAGGGCTTAGGGTGGATCTGTATGGTACCATTCTCACTATAGACGGTACCGTCTCGCACGAAGGCTTAGGTAGCCATCAGCTTAGGTGAACCATATGATACCCATCTCGCCTTGTACCATTTTTGCCAACCCCAGATGGGACGTCACAACGTCGTCCACTTATTCCAGGTACCTATTTACAGCTAGGTGAACTGAGGCTAACACATGAATGGAGACAAGCCCAATTTGTCTCCGCCCGGCCGGGATTGAACCCCCGACCCCTCGTGTGTGAGACGAGAGCTCTACCTACTAGGCTACGGGCTGTGTGTGTGTGTGTGTGTGCGTGTGCGTGTGTGTACTTACTTACTCTGGTTGTACTTACTCTAGTTGTATTGCGGGAGTGAGCATGCTCGTTATTTCCCGCCTCCTATATGTGTAGGTGTTATATGTATCGTTGGAATGGCTGTGGATGTGTGTGTAGTGTGTATTTTTAGCCAATTTGGCGACATCGGAAACGAAGGCTTAGGGTGGATCTGTATGGTACCATTCTCACTATAGACGGTACCGTCTCGCCCGAAGGCTTAGGTAGCCATCAGCTTAGGTGAACCATATGATACCCATCTCGCCTTGTACCATTTTTGCCAACCCCAGATGGGACGTCACAACGTCGTCCACTTATTCCAGGTACCTATTTACAGCTAGGTGAACTGAGGCTAACACATGAAAGGAGACAAGCCCAATTTGTCTCTGCCCGGCCGGGGATTGAACCCCCGACCGCTCGTGTGTGAGACGAGAGCTCTACCTACTAGGGTACGGGCTGTGTGTGTGTGTTTGTGTGTGTGTGTGCGTGTGCGTGTGTGTACAAAGGAGTACAAAGGAAATCAAGCCACAACAGGTCTAGTGACCCTTCTAGGTTGCTTGTCCTCCAAAACACTGAGGATCAAGTATCCAAACAGTGGTTTAGAGTGGGTAAGGGAACATTGGAAAGGGAATTACTGCCCTGGAACTAATGTCCGTGGCAGGATTAGGGACTTAGTAGAGGACAGATGGGTTAGTAACTGAGGGGGGGATAAAATAAAGTTATTCATTTACAAACGCAGTCAGTCGCGGGTTTAATGAGAGATATTTGTCTAGGCGGAGTTTAAATGAATCAACGGTGATGCAGTCTATAACGTTTCGGGAAGCCCATTCCACAAGTTGACAACTCGATTGAAGAAGAAATTCTTAGATTCGTGCGAGTTAAAAGATTTACCAGTAATTTTGCAACCGTTTCCCCGCGTGTAATTAGATTGGTCGATAATGAAGTACTTACTACAGTTCATATTGTCGATGCCTTTGATGATTTTGAACACTTGAATTAAGTCACCTCTTAATCTGCGCTGGGTTAAAGGAAATAGATTTAATTCTCTAAGACGCTCTTCGTATAGTTTGTTCTTTAGGCTAGGTATCATTTTGGTAACTCTACGTTGAACTCGTTCTAGCTTGTTTATATCTTTTTGGTAATAAGGGCACCAGGATTGAACGCAGTATTCCAGAAGAGGGCGGACTAAGGAATTGTAAAGGGTTAGGATAACTTCTTTGGATTTATGCTCAAATGACCTGCCTATAAAGCCAATTATTTTGTTTGCCTTCTTAACAACTTCTGAACATTGTTGACTCGGTTTTAGGTTACTCGATATTGTTACTCCCAGATCGGTTTCTCTGTTTACATTCTTAAGCTGAGTGCCATTCATCGAATAGTTTGCTTTCTCATTTAGGTATCCGACATGTAGTACTTTACATTTATCCGCATTGAAACTCATTTGCCAAATTTTGGCCCAACATGACAATTTATCTAGATTGTGTTGCATATCGTCAACTTGTTCTTTTGAGAGTACGCTATTTGCAATTTTTGTATCGTCAGCAAATTTTGAGATTGTACAGGTGAGACCCTCATCTATGTCGTTGATGTAAATTAGAAAGATAATTGGTCCTAGTACCGATCCCTGGGGTACCCCGCTACTTACATTGGTCCATTTAGATGCCTTACCGTTTATGACTACCCTTTGCTTTCTGTTGCTGAGCCAATTTTCTATCCATTTCAACACACCGTCTTGTATTCCATGCGCTTTTAGTTTTAGCAGTAAACGTTTGTGGGGAACTTTGTCAAAGGCCTTTTGAAAATCAAGGTATATTATATCTACAGCTTTACTCTCATCGTAGAGGTTGAGGATATCGTGGAAGAAGTCTAAGAGGTTTGTTAAACAGGAACGTTTTTTACGAAAGCCGTGTTGAGTATCTTTTAGTATGTTATTTTCCTCTAAGTGATTTACGAGTCTGTCTCGTATGACCGTTTCTAGCATTTTACAAACAACTGAGGTTAAGCTAATTGGACGATAGTTACTGGGTAGGGATTTGCTGCCTTTTTTTAATATCGGTGTTACGTTGGCTAGCTTCCACTGATCAGGCATAGTTCCAGACTGCAAGGATTTATTGAATAGTAATGTCAGTGGTTTGGAGAGCTCATCCTTAGCTTCCTTTAGAACTCTAGGCGAGATTGTATCAGGTCCTGGCGTTTTATTTACCTTGAGTTTATCTAAACAATTCAATACTTCTCTCTCTGTAACGGTGATATTGCTTAGAACATCTGAATTATCAATCTGAATCGGCGATGGTGTAGGGATATCACTGAGGTCTTCTGTTGTAAAAAACTGATGCAAAGAAGGTATTGAGGGCATTACTCATTTGTACTTCGTCTTTGGTGTATTCTCCATTTTCATCGACTAACGGTCCAACAGTTGAAGTAACTACTTTTTTCTTTCTGATATAACTATAGAATTCTTTCGGGTTTGTTTTACTTTGATTCGCAATATGTAACTCTAAGGTCTTTTTACTCTGCTTAATTAACTTTTTGGCTCTGCGTCGTAGCTCTACAAATTTCACCCGTTCTTAGTCATTTTGTGAGGATTTTAATCTATCATTAGCAATTTTTTTTAGCAAGCAGGCAGTTTGAAATATCTTTATTCCACCATTTGGGCTTATTATTATGGCCTGGACGCCGTATTTTCGATGGTATGCAGTCTTGCACTGCTTTTAGGTAAGTGGTTTCGAAATACTTCCAAGATGTATTTATGTCGTTATTGTTAATTAAAAAGCTCCAGTCAGTTTCTTTAAACATAGCTCTAAGTTTATGGAAGTTTGCTTTCTTGAAATTAGGGACTTTTTCGATGCTACTATTTGGTTCGTTACTAGTAAACTTTAAAGTGAAAGTTATCGTACGATGGTCGCTGTTACTGAATTCATCACCAACATTCAAATTCTCTATCAATTCTTCTTTTGTTGCAAGTACAATGTCAAGAACGTTATTACCACGGGTCGGCGTTCGAACAAATTGATAAAGCGAACTCTCTTGCAAGTTCGTATACAAGTCATGTCCGGAGTGTGAAGTAAGAGTATCGCCCCACTTGGTCACAGGTAAATTAAAGTCGCCAAAAATTACGGTATCTTGCGAGTTACTTACATCTGCAATTTGTTCGTAAATTTCTCGGTCAGTTTGCACTGATTGAGCTGGAGGTCTGTATATTAACGCAAGTATTATTTGTGTACCTTTATTATTCTTTATTAGCACAAAAGATGTGTCGACGTTCACAATTTGAGGTTTTGACACGAGGGTCGGGTTAAGACTTTCTTTGATATAAAATAAAATGCCACCTCCATTTTTATTTATTCGGCTGTTCTCAAACATTACATAACCGGGAAGTGAATACTCTGCTAAAAAGTCTCTATCTTCTGTATTGAGCCAAGATTCTGTTATGCCAATCACATCATAATTTTCTGTAAACACTAGTTCCTCTAAATCTGAAAATTTATTGCGTATGTATGCTACGAGCGTTTGCATAGAAAACCTTTAAAGTTGCGGTTTTAGAACTCACAGAACGTTCTTTCATCGAATTTTTGGTTCTGGTCGGATCTACATTTACATTCATGGCTGTCCTCGGTCCTCGGTCGTTATCCCTGGCGGTTTTGAATTTGGGTCGTGTTGGTGGAGCTTTATCCAAATTCGCGGTTCTTGACGGATTAGTATTTAATTCCTTTGTAGGTTGCCGTCCTCGCTGTCTTCGGTCCTCCTTCCTGGTTGTCCTGTGCTGAGTCGATTTCTTCTCCGAAAATCCGTCACCGCATCGTTGAGAAGACGCCCAAAACGTGCTGCTCCCACCTGGTTCAGATGAACTCCATCGTCCAAAAACAAATAGTCATCGTAGTAGAAATTGTCCCAGGTGTCGACGAATCCCACGTTCTCCTTCCTGCAGAGGTTTGCTAGACAACGATTTGTGCTGGTGGCTATGTTGTAAAATCGGCTCTCTACACCGAGCCGGGGGACGATTCCTGAGACGATGATCCTTGATGACTTCTCCTTAAACGACTTGATCAGCTGCTGGTACTTTAAAAGCAAATCTTCCGACCGGGTTCGCTGTACATCGTTGGATCCAACGTGGATGACGTACATTGTATTAGCAGGGGCCAGCTTTGATACATCGTCAACTGCTGCAACTACGTCGTCCACACAACCATCAGGGATACAAAAACGCTTCCTGGTCTTAGGTGCCCTGGCGCAAAACTCTGTGAGCTGACCACGTATCATCGAGTCTCCCACGAGCCGGACTTCTTCTATTTCCTCTTGTCATCTGGGTCTGTGAGTATCTGGAAACGGTTTTGACACTCGATAATCGGTATGTGTTTCCTGGTCTTGGGGCAAACGTTGTTCCTCACGAGACGGAGGGGGGGGGGTGTGTGTGTGTGTGTGTGTGTGTGTGTGTGTGTGTGTGTGTGTGTGTGTGCGCGTAATTGTATTTACCTAATTGTATTTTACAGGATTGAGATTACTCTCGTAGTGTCCCGTTAGCCTTTAACTTATCATAATTTACTTTAAAAGCTTGAATACTTTGTGCACACACTAGGTCGTTTGGTAACTTATTCCACTTCTCAACCATTCTATCTGGAAAACCAAACTTCCTAACATCCTTCCTAGCTCTCCTCCTCAACAGTTTATAGTCATGTCCTCTCGTCCTCCCCACCGCTGGCCAAACAAAATTTGTTTGATCAATATATTCCTTTCCGTGAACACACCTAAATAAAGCTATCATGTCTCCCCTCTCCCTTCTCTGTTCAAGTGAGGGAATCCCCAGGTGACACAGCCGGTCTTCATATTGTAAGTTTTTTAACCCTGGCACCCATCTCGTGATCACACGCTGAATTTTCTCGAGCTTACTTATGTGTTTTTTCATATGTGGATTCCATACAACCGCTGCATACTCCAGGCTTGGCCTTAAAAACTGTGTTATTAATATCTTCACCATGTCTTCATTTAGGAATTTAAACGCTAACCTAATATTAGCCCACCACGAATATGCCTTATTTACCAAGTTATTGATATGGTCACCGGGATCTAACCTCCTGTTCACTACAACTCCTAAGTCTTTTTCCTTCTCTGACTTTTCCAACCTTACATCGCCCATACTGTACTCCCCATGGGGTCTTCCCTGGCCGTCTCCCATCTCCATCACGTGGCATTTATCAATGTTGAACTCCATTTTCCACATTCGGCTCCATTGATACAGCTTATTGATGTCCTCCTGGAGCATTTTACAACAATTGTTATCAACCACTTTCCTTTCTAATTTTGCGTCATCGGCGAACATGTTAATATAGCTGCTAATTTCAAGAGGCAGATCATTAATTTTATAAAAATTAAAAACATCAATGGGGCCAACACTGAGCCCTGGGGCACTCCACTTATCACATCACTCCATGATGAATATTTCCCTCTTATGATGGTTCTCATTTCCTCCGGTTAAGAAATCCTTCATCCATTTTAAGAGTCCACCGGTGATTCCTCCACACATTTCAAGTTTATATAGAAGCCTTTTATGGGGTACTTTATCAAAAGCTTTTTTGAAATCTAAAAATACACAATCTGCCCATCCGTCTCGTTCTTGCATAATTTCAATCACTCTATCATAGAAGCTCAGCAAATTTGACACACATGACCTATTCGACCTAAAACCAAACTGACAATCCGATATTAAATGGTTCTCCTCGAGGTAACAAATCCAAAATTTCCTGATCAATTTCTCAAGCAGTTTTACTACAACACTAGTCAAAGACACGGGTCTGTAGTTATTTGCATCTTCTTTCGGTCCTTTCTTGTATATCGGTACAATATCAGCAGCCTTCCACACCTCGGGTAGCTTGCCTTGGGACAAAGATTTTTTTAAAAATCTCTGTTATGGGAAAGCTTAGTTCCTCTGCACATTCACTCAACATCCACCCAGAAATCTGATCAGGCCCCATAGCCTTTCTTTTATTTAGGTCTAACATGCAGTCCCTTACTTCATCCCTTTTTATAATAATATCTTTCATGGGCATGACTGGTCTCTGTATTGGATTCTTATAAGCATCATCACCATCATTATTTTCTTGAACAAACACCGATCGAAATTTTGCATTAAAAACCTCACTCATTTTTTTCCTCCTCCTCAAATATTTCTCCATTGTGAACGATCCTTTGGATCTTTTCCTTCACTTTAGTTCTCTTATTTATGAATCCATATAATATGTTGGGATCATCTTTGCTCTTCATAACCACCCCTCTCTCAAAATCCTTCTCCTCCTGTCTCCTCACTTTGGTGTAGTTATTTCTTGCTATTTTATACCTCTCGTAAGATTGATCACTCTTGTGTCTTCTATAGCGTTTCCATAACCTATCACGTTCAACTTTAGCTTTATAACATCTAGCACCAAACCAATCATTCTTTGTTTTAGGAAAATCCTTGGCTATTGGTATGTATTTGTCAGCACCTTGTTTGCATATGTCACAGAAGGCTTCGTATTGCTCATTAATATCATATTTATTCAATACTTTATCCTCCCAATTAATGTTTTGGAAAAACTCTCGCAATTTGTTGTATCTTCCTCTAGGGATAATCCAGCCGGTCTTTCTTGAACTCCTCTTTACTTGGTAATAAGTCATACTTTAATATAAAATTAAAGTCTAATACGACATGATCACTTTTACCTACTGGTGGTTTATAACTTACCTCAAATATCTCATTGGCACATCTCGTAAAAACCAGATCTAATAATGAAGGAGTATCACTCCCTCTCACCCTTGTTGGCTCTTCTATGTGTTGATGCAACAGGTATGTTGTCATCAACTCTAGTAGTCTACATCCCCAACTGTTCTCTCTCTCAGGACACTCTAAAGTTGACCAATCAATATTTCCACTGTTGAAGTCTCCGGTAATAATAATACTTTTGTTCCTATCTTCTGCCTCCTTGATAATATACTCCAGATTTATTAAAGTTTCATTCAGCATTGCTTCGTGTTCCTCACTGGTCCAGGCTGCAGTTCGTGGCGGCACATACACATTTACTATTATAATTCCTTCGTTACCTCTCACTATTTCTATTGCTACTATTTCTGAAGCAGAACCCACCTCTTTCATCTGCAACTCCTTTACCTTAAGCTCCCTCCTTGTGAATATCAAGACCCCTCCTCCCATTCTCCCAACTCTATCCCTCCTCCATACATTATAATTTTCACCTGAGAGTATTTCATTTCTTATTTGAGAATTTAATTTGGTTTCTGTTAAACATAGAACATGTGGCTTGTTTATATTAATAACATCTTTTATTTCAAGAATTTTTTATAATAACCCATCTACATTGGTGTAAATTACATGTAAAAATTAATTCACTGTCAACCCAGTTACACCTCCTCTTCCCCCGTTTGCTCCTGGGATGGTTTGTCTTTTTTTATGTACCATTTCCGTATTTGCAGACCTACGACCCGGAAGAAAAAAGATTCCTTCTCTTCCTCAGTTCGTTCATCATTTCTTTTATTTGCTTCTTCAAACTTAGCTTTCAGTAGTTCTCTATCCTCTTTAGAAAGGTCTCTTCTCACTTTAATAGACTTAAAAGCTTCTACATCATTTAACTTTGGACCATTTTTAAGTATGGTTTCCGCCATCTGACTATTCATTAGCGTAATTTTAATTGGTCTGTTCTTTCCCTTTTCGTACTTACCAATTCTTCTATATTCCATTATCTCAATTTCCGGACCATCCTCTTCAAGTAAATGCTTCATTGTGTTCCTTATACAATTTAGCTCACCTCTGTCCCTTTCTATCCTCGATTTTATATCTTTTTCTGTGTGGCCAAATATTATCACTGATTTGTTTTTGTCCACTGTGTCACGAAGCAATTTCTCGTTTCTCCGAATAACATTCTTCACCTCCACATCGAGTTTACTTTCCTTTGTCACCAACGCTAATTCGTTTTGAACTTGTTTTTCTTTGACAACAATCTCTGCAAAGCTTCGTTTTATTTCCTCCTTACAAATCTCTACTGTTTCATTTGTTTTGGCTATGTTTTGTATTAACTCACTGTTTCTGTCTTGAATCTCGTCATGAGCTGTCTTCATCTTCACTACTTCCTTTCGTACTTCCTCTATCACCTCTTTACTCTTCACCTCCTCCATGAATTTGTCCTGTTCTTCCTGCCTAGCTTCTAGTGAATTTAGCAAAGTGTGTGTGTGTGTGTGTGTGTGTGTGTGTGTGTGTTTGTGTGTGTGTGTGTGTGTGTGTGTGTGTGTGTGTGTGTGTGTGTGTGTGTGTGTGTGTGTGTGTGTGTGTGTGTGTGTGTGTGTGTGTGTGTGTGTGTGTGTGTGTGTGTGTGTGTGTGTGTGTGTGTGTGTGTGTGTGTGTGTGTGTGTGTGTGTGTGTGTGTGTGTGTTACGAACAATGTGCTATTATCTTGAATGAGTCTGTATAATGTAACATTTTATCATGGAAAAAGGTAAAACTATTCCTTATCTGAGTAAATATAATCGTTCTCTCCACTTCTCAAGGCATATCTTACCACTAATTGTAGTGTTATTTATTCAGTGCCAACCTTTGTCTCTATATCCTGTCCAATGTTCACTAACCTTCACATTCTCTCTCTCTCTCTCTCTCTCTCTCTATATATATATATATATATATATATTTTTTTTTTTTTTTTTTTTTTTTTCTATGTGATTGAGGGAGGCAAAAGGCATAACTGCCTATAGCGAGTGCCTCCCCCATAGTTGAAAGAGTGACAGGGCCAAAATCAAGGGACGTTCGAGCCAAAATGCCTGGACACACGGAGTTTGAAGCAATTTAAGTCATAGGAAGAGGGAAAGACTGATTCTGGGAGAGAGTTCCAGAGCTCAGATGTTGAGTAGAAGAAAGTTTGAGAGTAACGTTTCACTCTTGGGTTGGAGAGTTGCACAGAGTAGGGGTGGGATTGAGTTGCAAGACGGGTACCACGTGCCCTACGTAAAGGAGGTGGTATGCACTGGGATAGCTCTGAGGAACACTGATTATTATAGTAGCGATAGAATAGCGAGAGAGATGCAACATTGCGGCGGAGACAGAGAGATTGCAGAGAGTTGGTGAGTGGACGGGAGTTAATGATACGAAAGGCCTTCCTTTCAACTTTGTCTAGGAGAGCGGTGTGAGAGGAACCTCCCCACACATGTGAACAATACTCAATACAAGGGCGCACTATGCCCCTGTACAGAGCAAGAAGCTGTGCAGGGGAAAAGAACCCCCTAAGGCGGTTGAGCACACCCAGCTTCTGGGAGGCTGCCTTAGCAAGACTGGTAATATGGTCCTTCCAAATGAGAGCAGAAGAAAAAGAGACACCAAGAATATTGAGAGAAGATGAAGGGTTGATTTTTGTATTGTTGAAGAATAAGGGATAGTCCGCTGGGAGATCCTGACGGGTAGATAGATGGAGAAATTGGGTTTTGGAAGCATTAAAGTTAACAAGGTTTTCTCTGCCCCAATTGGAAATAGTATTTAGATCAGAATTTAAGAGTTCTATGGCTTCATTACGTTTGTCGTTGAGGGATTGCTGGCTGGGGCGTTCTGAAAAACTAATGGAGTAGTGTAAGGTTGAGTCGTCTGTGTATGAATGGATGGGAATTAAGGTACAGTTAAGGAGATCATTTATAAAAATTAGAAAGAGAATAGGAGATAGGACAGAGCCCTGAGGAACACCGGAGTTTATAGGGTGAGGAAGTGAACAATGGCCGTCCACAACCGCAGCTATGGAACGGCCAGAAAGGAAATTAGAGACAAAGGCACAGATGGAGGGATAGAAACCGAAGGAGGGTAGTTTAGAAATTAAAAATTTATGCCAGACTCTATCGAAGGCTTTCGATATGTCTAGTGCAATAGAAAAAGTCTCACCGAAGTCCCGAAAGGAGGATGACCAAGAGTTAGTAAGATATGAAAGAAGATCACCAGTAGAGCGACCCTTAAGGAAGCCATACTGGCGATCTGAGAGCAGATTATGAGAAGAGAAATGCTTAAGAAATTTGGAAGCAAGAATAGTTTCAAAAACTTTAGAAAGACAAGAGATAAGAGCAATTGGACGATAGTTGGAGGGTTGAGAGCGGTCACCCTTCTTTGGGACAGGTTGAATGTGAGCAAACTTCCAGCATGAAGGGAAGACGTTAGAGGATAGACGGAGACGAAAGAGTTTGCCTAGGCAGGGAGTCAGCACGGAAGCACAGTTTTTGAGAACAACAGGAGGAACACCGTCCGGACCGTACGCCTTATTAGTGTTAAGCCCAGAGAGGGTAGAAAGTACATCTTTAGAAGAGATTAGGATATTAGGCATAAGTAAGAGAGAGGAGGGCGGAGAAGGAGGAATAGCACCGGAATCATCCAAGGTGGAGTTTCTAGCAAAAGTTTGAGCGAAGAGTTTAGCTTTGTCAGAGGAAGAAGTGATGGTTGTGCCATCAGAGTGGGAAAGGGGAGGGAAAGACGAGGAAGAGAAATTGTTGGAGAGGTTTTTGGCTAGATGCCAGAAAGCTTGGGAAGAGCTAGAGTTGGATAGTTCAGTGCATTTATTATTGATGAAAGAGTGTTTGGCAAGTCGAAGAACAGATTTGGCTTGATTCCGGGCAGAAACATATGAAGAATGAGAGTCTTGAGTTTTAAGGCGTCGGTACCGTTTGAATGCTTCCTCCTTATTGTGGACAGCAGTAGAACAGGCGTGAGTAAACCAAGATTTTTTAGCATTAGTCTGAGAGAAAGAGAATGGAATGTATGCTTCCATGCCCGATAGGATTACCTCGGTAATGCGTTCAGCACTCTCCGAGGGTCCTCGGCCATGGAAGCAGAAATCATTCCATGGGAAATCAAAGAAGTACTGCCGAAGAGCCTCCCAGTCGGCAGCGCCAAAGTGCCACAAGCGCCGCCGGCTAGGAGGATCGGGTGGCTGTACTGGAGAGATAGGACAGGTGACAGAGATAAGTTTATGGTCGGAGGAGCCCAAAGGAGAGAAAAGATCGACAGTATAAGAAGAAGGGTTAGAAGTTAGAAACAGGTCAAGAATGTTGGGCCGATCTCCGATGCGATCCGGGATACGGGTGGGTTGCTGAACTAACTGCTCTAGGTCATTTAGGATAGAAAAGACGTAGGCTTGTTCACCAGGTGGATCAGTAGTGTGAGAGGAGAGCCATTGGCGGTGGTGAACGTTGAAATCTCCTAAGATGGAGATTTCTGAGAAAGGAGAAATGGATAGAATGTGTTCCACTGTAGAGTTTAGATAGTCAAAGAATTTAGGAAAGTTGGTAGAGTTAGGGGAAAGATAGACAGCACAGAAATATTTAGTAAGAGAATGACAGGAAAGTTTGAGCCATAAAGTTGAGAATTCAGAGGAGTCGAAATCGGGAACACGAGAGCAAGTGAGTTTGTTGTGCACATATGCACAACATCCGCCATTGGCTTTGAAACTAGGATAGAGAAAGTAGGAGGATACAGAAAAGGGGTTGCTGGATGTTGCTACAGACACCTGGGTTTCGGTGAGGAAGAGAAGATCAGGTTTGTAGGAGGAGAGATGGTGCTCAACAGAGTGAAAGTTAGAGGAAAGTCCGCGAATGTTGCAGAAATTAATAGAAAGAGTAACAGGCCGAGGTCCAGGTAATTGTGTGGGGTCGTCAGGGGATGGTCGGTCGGGTGAGGGGGCATTTATGGTCCCCCCCCCTGGGGACTCCGAGGCTGGGCTAAAATTCATCATTTTTTTTGTTTTAATTTTGGTGTGGAGGAATGAAGTGTGGTGTGCATGTTTAGTGTAGTGAAGTGGATAGGAGGAGGAGGTGTTTGTGAGAGCTAGCTGGATTGCTCTCAGTGTAAATGAGGCACAAAGAAAATCAGTAAGAGAGGCCAAGCAAATGAAACAGGAGTTCCAGCGACTCTTTATCACATGCCTATAACCTCACCTGGGTCTAGCCCTGATCGATTGGTGCCTACAATGTCCCCACAAATATATATATATATATATATATATATATATATATATATATATATATATGTTTCTAGTCTCTCAATGGGGATCGAACCATCGACCATCAGTACGATAGCCGACGCTTAATCAATTACACCACGGCAGTCTAAAAGACACTCAGCCTTCTATCCTATTTATGTTAGGGAGAAGGGAAAGCCCACTAGGCGAATATATTTCAATTCAAACCTAGTTGTAGGATCCATATTTCCAGAATACCATACACGGATTTTTGAGTGTCCCGACGCAACTCGGGTTGAAATTGATTTCATTTAATTCTAACCCACAAAGCATGAGAGTTACACTAGAAACATTTAGTGGCTCACGTGTATTTGTGATATATTCTCAATATTTGTAACTCTCATGCTTTGTGGGTTAGAATTAAATGAAATCAATTTCAACCCGAGTTGCGTCGGGACACTAAAAAATCCGTGTATGGTATTCTGGAAATATGGATCCTACAACTAGGTTTGAATTGAAATATATTCGCCTAGTGGATTTTCCCTTCTCCCTAACATAAATAGGATAGAAGGCTGAGTGTCTTTTAGACTGCCGTGGTGTAATTGATTAAGCGTCGGCTATCGTTCTGATGGTCGATGGTTCGATCCCCACTGAGAGACTAGAAACATTTAGTGGCTCACGTGTATTTGTGATATATTCTCAATATATATATAGATAGAGAGAGAGAGAGAGAGAGAGAGGGAGAGAGAGAGAGAGTATACACACTATTCATAGTGTGCACGGGTATAGTTCCGATTTCTCCACCAGACGGCGTGGGGAATCATTGGCCCGCTACTCCCGCGTAAATAAACACGTTGAACTCTATGTGATTGAATCGGTTTCTACTTTATATGCTCGTAATGCCATGTCTAACATGAACACTGGAAATTGAGTTATCGCCATACATTCTGTGTTCTGAAGGGGGAGGGTCCCTAGGGTAAAATAGATGGAAATTACGACAATGAAGACTTATTACTGCCTTGTGATAAAAGCAGAGTGTATGAAGAGTGAACAACACCGACTATATCTCCTTATATGCCGTACTGGGCTAACTTAAATACTGTATTATTATTATTTACATTTATAATTTTACACCATACAGTAGTATGTTGATATTTATCCGTTTTCCGTATATTTTTTAATGATTACTATGCGAGCGAAGGCGAAGCAGAAAAAAAGTTTGTTATAAGACACCAACATTCCATTATTCACTTCCTTTCTGGAATATATGTTTTTTTATTGTTTATATATATATATATATATATATATATATATATATATATATATATATATAGAGAGAGAGAGAGAGAGAGAGAGATCAAATAATGTCTACGTTTTGTAAATTAGATATACAATACAGATTATAAGCCTTGTTACAACAGCAGAACTGCGCATGAATACCGTACAGAAATCTTTGAGAACAGAATATTAACCCCTTCTTTACCGGTAACGTCTTTTTGTAATTGATTTCAGCTACATTTAGACGATTTTGTTTAAGCTTGGGAAGGATATATGATATCTAAAAGGATTAATTGAGATAGGCTGTAGCCTTGTAATGAGTAGACGTCCTTCCTAAGCTGTACAAAATCGTCTAATAGTGGCCAGAATATAATGATAAGTACATCACCGGTACAGAAGGGGTTAAAGGCACGTAACACAATCTACCGGTACATAGGCTAGGCCTACTTATAATTTCAGTGATGCATAATACAGGTTTAGTTAATTAATATGGTCAAATCTCCGATGTATTTAGCTTATTGTAATACCCTCTACCCGCAAAAATCCCGCAACCATAGAAATACCAGAGTTGACAAAATATAACCGATCGAGTTTGGATTATAATCAACATTTTATGTCAAACAAGTTCAAAAGTTAAAACCTACACCAAATATCACCTTATACTGTATATGGGCTAGACTTAAAAATACTAACTGTAAATTGATGAATTTTACACCAGAATTTTAGACCAATTCACATGGATCATAATGTAGGTAAGGTATGTCCATAAACGGTACCGGTACCAGGTATATAGTTTTGCTTCAACCGACAAACTTCATGATAAATCGTTTATTCTCCTATTATGGAAGGTACCATGTATTTATACAACGGACTTTGCTTAAACCTCTTCAAATAAACCGTTAGTTAAGTTAATTCTTAGGTAGGTTTGGTGGGTTTGATATTGTTGCACGCCAATGGTTGGTAAAAGAGCCAAGTTCAGATTTATATAATTTTGCTGCATTAAAATGGCAAAACTATGATGTATTTTGCTTATATTGCCAACGAGACTACTTAATTTAGTCTAAATTTCCCTGCATATATATAGACACAATTTATCCGACACGTAAGCATATTATATAAATGATCTATTCACAAAATTGGCATATGTTGGGGTGAAATTAATAAAATATAGATTATAAAATGTATATTTTCAGTTGATAGATACCGGTAATGTTGGACATAGCCTAATCAACTCTTTTCATGTTTGGTTTTATTACCGGTACTTACTTTACATCTAGCAGCTTTGCCATTGTACCAAGATCAATGCCTTACATTGTGCTTTGTTCCTTATGTTATTTATCATGGAATGTGTCTGTTGAAGCAAACGATATACTTGTACCGTATATGTACCTTAACCTACATTTTAATCTATATGAAGAGGTCTAAAGACACACGATTATTCCTTGTCTCTTCATTTAGTATATAATATATACGTGTGTTATATATCAGCTGGTAGGCTACACTTCGTGATGAATCGTATTGTCTCTCATTATGGAAGGTAAAATAGATTGATATAAACATATCTTGTGTAAGAATGGAATGGTCGAAAACACATGAAAAATCTGCCCTACCCTCACCCATCCACCATAACAGACATTTCATATACATCATTAATGTGGTTAATAGATTGTTGGTGTCCTATTAATCTTTTGTTTTCAGTTGGCTTTGCATAGGATACGGTAATCTAGTGTAGGCTAATGGTATACGCTTTGCCGTGAATTGCGGTTACCTCCCTAATATATCGATAAACATAAATGTGTATACAAATATATTGTGTAAAATGAGACAATAAATATCAGTACAGATAATTGTTAAGCCTAGTCCTTATACAAGAAGATATTAGACAGTTTCCAGACGGCGATGGATGATAAAGAGCTTTGCGCTTTATATACAAAATAATAACAAAACTTTACTCTTATTGACCGTTGCCGTCTGATAGGTACTGTATGCATCTGTAGTTTCATGAATGAAATAAGGCCTATATAATTATATTTGGGTAAAATTACTTAAGATATGTTCATAATAATCCAAACATCCACACATATTAAAGGAGAGAGCTCAATATTCAGTCTTATCATCTAGTCATCATATTGTTTTATGTTCCTGCTTTGAAGCTTGTTATTGATTCCTTAATATATTTTCCTTACATCTTTGATTGTTTGAAATCAATACAAAAGCCCATTGTCTTGTCCGTGTGTGCTAAAACAACACAAACTTGACCAGTCTCTTTGTGTACAAGCGCGCGGCAGCCCCGTACCATAGAGCCAGGTACTGGTTTGTTTATTATTGTCACGTGACCTGACGTTACGGCCGCACTATGAATAGCGAGTGCCTCCCCCAAAGTTGAAAGAGTGACAGGGCCAAAATCAAGGGACGTTCGAGCCAAAATGCCTGGACACACGGAGTTTGAAGCAATTTAAGTCATAGGAAGAGGGAAAGACTGACGAATAGTTATAGTAGTGTCGTAGTACATTGGCTAAGTTAATTTTAGTAATATTAAGTAACACCCCGTTTTTAACATTAATCATCGACTACAAACCTCAATGCACTTGAATACACTAATGCAAGCATATGGTCCTCCCGGGATTCGAACTCGTGACTCCACACCCAGAATATAAGCATGTAAACCATTACACCACCAATATCGGCCACTATGATGACATGATGGGTCACTCTTGTGGCAAGTGTTTATTGTGCTGTTCTGCAGTACACGAACACCAACCACGCTCCCTGTGGATGAAGCGCTCTTTAAGGGGAGGTCTCCACTTGAGGGATTGTTTTCTTGACTCCTTTCTCCCTCATGTTTAGCCCCATTGTTTTTTATATTATAAAACGTTTGCCCCATTAGTTTAGCGATTTTAAGAACTTTCACCCCATATTAAGACCTTTCGTGCAATTCAGGTGTCTATTTTATCCTGGCGAGCGATAGCGAGCCTGTAATTTAAGAGGAATCGGCCTTCGGCCGGGACACTTTTCTACCGAAAAATGTACAAATTTATCTTGAAAGGGACTCAAGGGGGTGTAATTTTAAGGTTGATGGAGGTCTAGGGAACAAACTAAATACCTCCCCTTAATCCCTACTGTACCGGCGACGTCTTTTAAACTTTATTATGGCTGCCATCCGACGATTGTATTCAGTTTAAAAAGGGCCCCACGCAATCAAGAGGCTTCAAACCATCTCACTTAACCCTTTTTACTACCACAGATCCTTCTTAAACTGCATATAATCGTCTCAATAGAGCTAGAATATAATTTAAAAGACGTCGTCGGTACAGAAGGGGTTAAGGGGAGATTTCCACTTGAGGGATTTTTTTCTTGACTCATTTCTCTCTCATGTTTAGCACCATTGTTTTTCTATTTTTAAGATGTTCGCCCCATTATTTTGACGATTTTAAGAACTTTCAACCCATTTCTATCAATGTTAAGACCTTTCGTGCCATTTAGCTGTCGATTTTATCCTGGCGAGCGATAGCGAGCCTGTAATTTAAGAGGAACCGGCTTTCAGCCGGGAAATTTCTCTACCGAAAAATGTACAAATTTATCTTGAAAGGGGCTCAAGGGGGTGTAATCTTAAGCTTGAAGGATATCTAGGGCCCAAACTAAAAACCTCCCCTTAAACCTGTACAGTATGTATGTATTGAGGGATTGAATCCAGACATATCTAGGCTGAGAACCGTCATGTATTTTATCACTTTGGTACTTGTAATCCAAAGTTGACCTTTAACCCCTTCACCACCATTAAGTAATGTTCATCCTATTCTGGTTACCATTAGACCATTTTCTTTAGGTTGTAATCTACCTCTACGACTCAAATGGGTAAATACGATCTCAATACACCCTCTTAGTAACATAGCTCCTTCTTAAACTGCATAAAGTCATGCTATGTTAGCCATAATGAAAGGTAAATAAACGTGATGGTGGTGCAGTGGTTAAGGGGGGTGACCTGTTTTTGTTCTGACCGTTTCTATCTTTCTCTGGCTTGTATCCATTTGGCCCCATTCAGCCTACTGTTTTAAGACGTTTATCCCCATCCAGGTGTCAATTGTTTACTGGTGAGCGGTAGCGAGCCAGCATATTTTATATATTTTTTTGACAGCAGGCTAAATTTGTACATTTTTCGATAGAAAAATGTCTCCGGCGAAGCCGGATTTCTTCATATAAAGCTGGCTCGCCATCGCTCGCCAGGAAGAAATCGACACCTAGATGGGGATAAAAGTCTTAAAATAGTTGGCTGAATGGGGCCGAATGGATACAAGCCAGAGAAAGAGAGAAAAGGAGAGAAATAACAAAAAGCAGGTCACCCCCCCTTAAGCTAAGGTACTACCCTGGGGCCCCGTACAGTTAAGCCGGTATCACACGAGAGCTTTTATAGTCAACATTCGATGATCAAAATTTTTCTGGTGTCATTTCTGGACCACTTCTGCACTGGTATCGGAAACTAGACTGTTGGTAGATGAATATAGGTGACTGAAATATTGTAAATATTGATCTCATAAGCTGCCAGACCAGTGTTGAGGATAAATGTTGAGGGAAAAAGCGCTCGTGTGATACCGGCTTGAGTCGACCTCTTCAGCTGGTGACACGCAAGGAGGATCATCACGCGTTTACAAACTTTATTCTGGCTTATCATTAGCCTATACGATTTTGTTTGCAGTAGTCAAGGTATGTGGAAATCAGAGGGTTGTTTGGGCAAGTGTTTACCATTTTAACTCGGTAGAAAAATAAAATAGAAGGTCCCACCCCTTTCATATTCTTAATTAAGCCATTTTAGATTTACAGAAGAACGACCATTACTTGCATTACTGCATGTCCACAAACATGTCAGTATTGTTAGCATGTTTCCACCTATTTTTTTTTTTTTTTTTTTTTCGTGACAATTACAAAGTGGTGTATCATATTCTAGTTCCCTTATGGTTTATCTTATTGCACCTCCCTACATTCAATTATGTTCTCTCCACCAACCAACTTTACTTCTAAACTCGATTAATGAACCTAGATGTTCCCCAATTCGGCCCTCCGCCACGGACATTTCAAAGTCCAAGTCTCTCTCACTCTTGTCCTCCCACTGATCCTTCCTAAACTGTATAAAATCGTCTAATGATAGCCAGAATACATTTAAAAACACGTCACGATCCTCAACAGTTTAATTATAACCCCTAATGACATCCGTTGGCCTCTCGGCTCCAAAATAGTTACCGGCTAATGAAAACCCTTGCCCTCAGCTTAAGCCAGCCCACCTCGCTCAGTTTCTCTTTCTCTCCCTCTCTTTGGGTTGTATCCATTCGGCCCCATTCAGTCTACTATTTTAAGACGCTTACCCCCCATCCAGGTGTCAATATTTGCCTGGCAAGCAGTAGCGAGCCAGCAAATATAAATTATAAATTTTTGTTTTGACAGCAAGCTAAATTTGTACGTTTTTTCATAGAAAAATTTCTCCGGCGAAGCCGGATTTCTCCATATAATGCTGGCTCGCTATCGCTCGCCAGGAAGAAATAGACACCTGGATGGGGATAAACGTCTTAAAACAGTTGGCTTAATGGGGCCGAATGGATACATGCCAGGGAAAGAGAGAAAAGGAGAGAAAGATAAAAATGCCGGTGAACCCCCTTGAGGGGAGGTTATTCTATTGCCTATAACAATATTCTTATTATTTTATATTTGCTTCTAGTTTGCTCCCTAGACCTCTATCAAAACTATAATAATACACCCCAAGACCCACCTTCAAGATAAGTTTGTACATTTGTCGGTAGACAAGTGTTGCTGCCGAAGGCCAGTTCCTACTTTAACAGGCTCACTATCGCTTGTCAGGAAAAATAGACACCTCTGATCTTCTGATCAGTAGTCCACTGATCTATATAGGCCAATTCCACTAAACGTAAGGGGAGGTATTTGTTTTTTTCTGGACCGCTTTCTCCCTAATGCATAGTCCAGCTTTTTTGTATTTTTTTATTATTATTTTTTTTTAAGACGTTCAACACATTAGTTTGGCGATTTCAAGACCTCTCATCACATTTCAAAGCCTCGTCACATTTCTTTGTCAATATTAAGATCTTTCGTGCCCCCCTGGGGGTAAGGGGGCCTTCATCTAATGGTGGAGGAAAAAAGAATATGCCTCGCGCATCCTACTGCGTGTCGTACAAGGCGACTAATATGGGGGATGGCAATAGACTTGTGGACCAACAGCCATTACTATGCAATAAAGTCTTTATCTTAGCACTGTCTTGGTATAGCACGGCCGAGGCTGGTGGGGTGCGGATAGTTGCCACAGGGGACTGAGTCTTACCTGGGCGCTGATTGGCACCACACCTTTGCCGGCAACAGTGTTTGCATGTTGGGGCAGGACTTTATTGTTCTATAGTCCAAATTGCCTAATATACAGTAGAGTCTTGTTATGGTGCTGTCTTTTTGTAACACTGTTAAGGCTCGTGTGGTTGCAGATACTGCAGGTGTAAGTGCTGCAGGGGGACTCTGTTCAGTCTTGCTGATGCACGGTTAGCACTATACCAACATCAGCCACAGTGATGACTTGGTGGGGCAGTGCTGTGGCGGGACTTTATTGCAGTACAGTACACTCCAACTACTGAAAGGCAACCCCGTCTGAGCAATTACAATGTGTGTGATGGAAAAATTACGCTAAACCATTGTATGTATGCATTTAGGGTCCATTCCCATTACCCCACTTGATCCTTCAGTGTTTATCTTGTTTATCTTGTGTCCCCTGCCATGAACTAAGCCCCAGGGCAGCACTTCCTTCTCACATCTTTCCCATATTCTCTCCGAAATATTGTTGCAACACTTGGAACAACAGTGTTTTGGAGGCCAAGTAACCTCCAGGGGTACCATGGCCTGTTGTTGCTCGATTTCCTTCCTTCCTTTGTCTTGAAAAGTAATTAACACCCTCACTCACCATATGGTCTAAGAGGAGATGGGTCGTTTTTCGGGTCCCCTTTCTCCCTTATGTTTAACCCCATTAGTTTTGAGATTTTAAGACGTTCATCCCAATAGTTTGACGATTTTAACAGCTTTCGCCCCATTTTGTTGTCAATTATAAGATCTTTCATGTCATTTAGGTGTCGACTTTTTCCTGGCGAGCGATAGCGAGCCTGAAATTTCAAGAGGAACGGACCTTCGGCTGGGAAATTTTTCTACCGAAAATGTACAAATTTATCTTGTATGGGGGGTCTAGGGAATGTTTGTCTAAGCTCGATGGAGGTCTAGCGAGGAAACTAAAACAAATATATATATATATATATATATATTAATAAATAGACCAAAAAAAAAGCCACTAACCCCTTAAACACAGCAACACACTGAATGTCTGGTCATATTTAAGGGGAGGTATTTAGTTTGTTCCCTACGTTTTCGTCAAGCTTTAAATTACACCCCCTAGACCCCCTTTCAAGATAAATTTGTACATTTTTCGGTAGAAAAATGTCTCGGCCGGAGGCCGGTTGCTCTTAAATTATAGGCTCGCTATCGCTCTCCAGGAAAAAATCGACACCTTAATGGCACGAAAGGTCTTAAAATTGACAGAAATGGGGCAAAATGTCTTAAAATGTCAAAACTACTAGGGCGAACGTCTTAAAATCTCAAAAGCAATGGGGCTAAACATGAGGGAGAAACGGGTCCAGAAAGAAATCCCGCAAGTGGAAATCTCCCCTTAAAACAGTTTAACCGATTAGGCACCGGTGACGTTTGTTCAATGTATTCTGTTAGCTATTGGACGATTAGGCACCGGTGACGTTTGTTCAATGTATTCTGTTAGCTATTGGACGATTAGGCACCGGTGACGTTTGTTCAATGTATTCTGGTAGCTATTGGACGATTAGGCACCGGTGACGTTTGTTCAATGTATTCTGGTAGCTATTGGACGATTAGGCACCGGTGATGTTTGTTCAATGTATTCTGGTAGCTATTGGACGATTAGGCACCGGTGACGTTTGTTCAATGTATTCTGGTAGCTATTGGACGATTAGGCACCGGTGACGTTTGTTCAATGTATTCTGGTAGCTATTGGACGATTAGGCACCGGTGACGTTTGTTCAATGTATTCTGGTAGCTATTGGACGATTAGGCACCGGTGACGTTTGTTCAATGTATTCTGTTAGCTATTGGACGATTAGGCACCGGTGACGTTTGTTCAATGTATTCTGTTAGCTATTGGACGATTTAGCTCAGCCTAGGAATGACGTCCACCAGTTAAAAGGCTGCAGACTATCTCAATTACTCCTTTTAGCTACCATACAGTATATCTTTCCTAAGCTTCTTCAGGGAACCTATCTCGCTTTGGCTTGTATCCATTCGGCCCCATTCAGCCTACTGTTTTAAGACACCATCCAGGTGTCATGCGGTAGCGAGCCAGCATATACTGTATATATTGTTTTGACAGCAAGCTTAATTTGTACATTTTTCGATAGCAAAATGTCTCCGTCGAAGCCGGATTTCTCCATACAATGCTGGCGAGCGATAAATCGACACCTGGATGAGGATAAACGTCGTAAAACAGTTGGCTGAATGGGGCCGAATGGATACAAGCCAGGGAAAGAGAGAAAAGGAGAGAAAGATCAAAACTATTACGGTGACCCCCCCTTAAATTCGTCTACATGTAGCTAAAATATAATAACCAAGACATTATCGATACTGAAGGGGTTAATTATTAGATGGCTTCGTAACTAAAATATTACAGTACATTTGATAAGTAACACCCCGTTCTTAACATTAATCATCCAATACACACTCAAATGTACTTGAATAAACTAATGAAAGCATATGGTCCTCCCGGGATTCGAACTCGGGACACCACACCCAGAACATAAGCACCTAAACCATTACACTACCAACACAGTTAAAGGTTGAATACACGATCACGATTAATATCCATGATTAATATCACTCGCTACATATATCGAATACAAATATTCATGATTAATTATTTTATTTGCCTAATAACATCATTACAAAGATAGTGTATAAATATTATTTCAATGCTTAGAATGTGATATAACAATATATTTAGATACAAAAAATATTCCATATGCATTGTACGCAGCGAATATAAATATGTACTTACCGAGTTAATTGAACAGAAAGAAAAGATGGGTATATACCCAATAAACAATTTAAGTGTGTACAACGTTTGACACTTATGCTGGTGTGGTTATATCACAACGTTTCTGAAATTACGTCTAAAGACGTTTTTATAATGTTTTAATGACACCATTATTGACCTAACTTCACATAGTGTAAACACGTTGTCACAACATTCTAAGTTAGTAACTACAAATCGTGTGTCATAACTTATGGGATACATTATTTTCTTCTTTGGCACGTGTGTTACGACTGAGGTTTAAATATATCAGGGCTCTTATTCATTGGACTAGTAATGGCATAAATGCTACAACGGAAAGCGCTAGATCCAACCTCTGATGTATATTCCCAGTGAACAAAGAACACAAATACTCTACAGAGTTCTATATGCAATGATAGGTTATTAAACTCTCAATAAATGTGCATCTACTCTAGGCTTAATGTTATGTGAAAACAGCCTATTACTACCTATAACCGAAGGTGCTTGGTTATGGTATGCAAAGTAAGGTGGTAAGAGAAGTTACAGCTTACGTTACTTTAATCAATAAATGTCAGGCACTCCTGCATGAAAGAAAATGCACTAAAGTCCTTCAACACCAACAAGGAATCTTCTTTAAATGTTAGATGCTATCAAGATGCTCGAATCGGAAATAGAACCCAAAAAGGCAGGCAGCGGCACAATGCTCGTGCAGGCTATGCACACAAAAAGGCAGGAGATATAATGCAGTCGGAGCCAAGAATATCCTAAACGCCACAACAATAATAATAATCGCCACGACAATGCAGTATTCATATCAACAAAAAGAGCCTAAGTCGTTTGTGTCTCAATACATCAAACTAGGCTGCGAAATGCTTGTGTAATCATAAACGGGTATGCAAAAAAAGAGTAATTGGTTTAATATACTTAATGTCTACTGTGACTGATAAAGTCTAGCTAGAGTCAATGATACGAGATACTGGTGCGCATGGCATGCCGCATAGCCTAGTGCAAATCTCAAGTCTGTGCGTCAAATATTACGTTATAATGAAGGGTAGCTCTCTTGAGAAACCTTAATATCGAAGTATTAAGCGTTCTCCTGGCGTACCTCAAAGACAAACAATCGAGACTAGAACAGTGCAGAATGGTATAGGCAAAAAGCCCTCATTCGTGCATGCTCTACTCTCAATGGCACACAGACTAGAATTTACTCAATCAACTCCAGTTCTCAGGTATGTCGTGCAGCTTTTAACTAAAGCCAACACCCATCGGAAACAATACCTTATAGTATCAGACTCCTAGTCTAGCATTATCTAATCCAGCAGAACACTAATAATTATTGGAATGCCAACCAATGCTTCGTGATCAACTTATCTTAACAACTAACATACATGGGTTATATCAGACCTTAACGCACAATAAAAGCTGATTATGCAGAGTTAACCAGAGGGGATATAATATGAATAAAAGGTGGTGAAAGGTATGGAAAATGAGAGAGATAGGCAGAGGAAAAGGTTCTCAGGTGCAGAGAGGGCGACAGGTATCAAAGGGATAAGAGGGATGCGTTCTAGAAACCAGATCTGAGGGAGAAAGTGGCGAGGGAGCTGTATATATACTAGCACTAGCTCGAGCCGCGTGGGAAAAAAGCGGTAACAAGTCCTTCAGCCAATACTAAAGAAGCCAGCCAAACATGACGTCATAAAGCATGGTAAAAAAAACTCCCTCAACGAATCCCCACGAGGCCAGCCAGCTATGACGTCATCGAGTATAGCAAAACACTACGCGCCTCCTCTCACTCTGTTCTACTCTCTCTCTCTCTCTCAATTCCTATTATTACTACTTAATGATAAAACATATACTTTGCAATTAAATATATAAAGCCTTGACATGGGCGAAAACAAAGAGCCTTTCTGGACTGCCCATGACACGAGCTTTCATATGAAATAAAGCACACAATAATACATCAACTGTAGCCACATCCACTGCCCTGGCGATCCTAGCGAGTCACTGTAGGACAAGCCATGCGGTTCTAACGGAGTGGTTAACGTCACACGTGCCAAAATAGGAATGACATAATGTGATAATGCGACTGGTATTGAACAAACAAGAAAAATGTAAATTTAACGTCTGTAGTCTATATAATGGCAACGTTAATTTTGTTGTTTTTGTTTGTTGGCATATCAAAGAAACGTCTATTGTGATGTTGTGAACACGTAAAAAGGAACCTAAGTAGGAAGGTTGTATAATACACGTGTAAAAAACTTGTCTATTTGGTATCATTGAATGAATTTAAAAAAAAAAAAAAAATCTGTATATATTATATAATTTATGTAGAGTAAAAGTTAAACGTTTTGTTATATTAATACTAACATATCACATCTATAACTACTACTACGACATCTACTACTAAAACGTTTGGCACTTATAATATATAGAGGTGTAGTACGATTACAATGGTTTCTAACAAAATGTCATTTCAACGTTTTTAAGAGGTTCTAATATAACATACATTAATGACATTACCAAACATACTGTTAACACGTCCATAACGTATTTTTAGTAAATACAAAACGTGTTTCATAACCTATGGAACACGTTGTTTGTTTATATCTTTGGCAGTGCCAAAATATGAATTAAATACGATGATAATGAAACTTGTATTGAACAAACAAGAACGATGTAATTAAAACATTGCTAGTCTACATAATGACAAGTTAATGTTTGATATTTGGCAACACAATGTAAACGTCCATAGGGTCTTGAGCCACAATATCAATAGCTTGCTATGTAAGGTCTAACCGGTATGGAGGTCACAATATTGAAATAGGGGTACACTGTACCGGCTATGGTACACCAAGTACTCGTTATATTAATAGTGGATTGTGATGAGGGTTAGGGATAGGGTCTGGAGCCACAATATCATTGGCTTGCTATATGAGGTCTGACCGGTATGGAGGTCACAATATTGACATAGGGGTACACTGTACCGGCTATGATACGCCAGGTACTCGTTATATTAATAGTAGATTGTGTTGAGGGTTGGGGATAGGGTCTGGAGCTACAATATTATTGGCTTGCTATTCGAGGTCTGACCGGTATGGAGGTCACAATATTGACATAGGGGTACACTGTACCGGCTATGGTACACCAGGTACTCGTTATATTAATAGTGGATTGTGATGAGGGTTAGGGATAGGGTCTGGAGCCACAATATCATTGGCTTGCTATATGAGGTCTGACCGGTATGGAGGTCACAATATTGACATAGGGGTACACTGTACCGGCTATGATACGCCAGGTACTCGTTATATTAATAGTAGATTGTGTTGAGGGTTGGGGATAGGGTCTGGAGCTACAATATTATTGGCTTGCTATTCGAGGTCTGACCGGTATGGAGGTCACAATATTGACATAGGGGTACACTGTACCGGCTATGGTACACCAGGTACTCGTTATATTAATAGTGGATTGTGTTGAGGGTTGGGGATTGGGTCTGGAGCCACAATATCATTAGCTTGTTACATGAGGTCTGACCGGTATGTAGGTCACAATATTGACCTAGGGGTACACTGTACCGGCTATGGTACACCAGATACTCGTTATATTAATAGTAGATTGTGTTGAGGGTTGGGGATACGGTCTGGAGCCACAATACCATTAGCTTGCTATATGAGGTCTGACCGGTATGGAGGTCACAATATTGACATAGGGGTACACTGTACCTGTTATGGTACACCAGGTAATCCTTATATTAATAGTGGATTGTGTTGAAGGTTGTGGATAGGGACTGGAGTCACAATATCTTTAGCTTGATATATGAGGCCTTACCAGTATGGAGGTCATATTATTGACATAAGGGTATACTGTACCGGCTATGGTACACCAGGTACACGTTATATTAATAGTGGATTGTGTTGAGGGTTGGGGATAGGGTCTGGAGCCACAATATCATTAGCATGCTATATGAGGCCTGACCGGTATGGAGGTCACAATATTGACATAGGGGTACACTGTACCGGCTATGGTACACCAGGTACTCGTTATATTAATTGCGGGTTGTGTTGAGGGTTGTGGATAGGGTCTGGAGCCACAATATAATTAGCTTGCTATATGAGGTTTGACCGGTATGTAGGTCACAATATTGACATAGGGGTACACTGTACCGGCTATGGTACAACAGGAACTCGTCATATTAATAGTGGATTGTGTTGAGGGTTGTGGATAGGGTCTGGAACCACAATATCATTGGCTTGCTACATGAGGTATGGCCGTTATGGAGGTCACAATATTGCCATAAGGGTACACTGTACCGGGTATGGTACACCAGGTACACGTTATATTAATAGTGGATTGTGTTGAGGGTTGGGGATAGGGTCTGGAGCCACAGTATTATTAGCTTGCTATATGAGGTCTGCCGGGTATGGAGGTCAGCATATTGACATAGGGGTACATTGTACCGGCTATGGTACACCAGGTACTCGTAATATTAATAGTGGATTGTCTTGAGGGTCTGGAGCCACAATACCATTAGCTTGCTATATGAGGTCTGACCGGTATGGAGGTCACAATATTAACATAGGGGTACACTGTACCGGTTATGGTACACCAGGTACTCGTTATATTAATAGTGGATTGTATTGAAGGTTGTGGATAGGGACTGGAGCCACAATATCTTTAGCTTGATATATGAGGCCTGACCGTATGGAGGTCATATTATTGACATAATGGTACACTGTACCGGCTATGGTACACCAGGTACACGTTACATTAATAGTGGATTGTGTTGAGGGTTGTGGATATGGTCTGGAACCACAATATCATTAGCTTGCTATATGAGGTCTGACCGATATGGAGGTCACAATATTGACATAGGGGTGCACTGTACCGGCTATGGTACACCAGGTACTTGTTATATTAATTGCGGGTTGTGTTGAGGGTTGTGGATAGGGTCTGGAGCCACAATATCATTAGCTTGTTATATGAGGTTTGACCGGTGTGTAGATCACAATATTGACATAGGGGTACACTGTATCGGGTATGGTACACCAGGTACTCCTTATATTAATAGTGGATTGTGTTGAGGGTTGGGGATAGGGTCTGGAGCCACAATATCATTACCTTGCTATATGAGGTCTGCTGGGTATGGAGGTCACAATATTGACATAGGGGTACACTCTACCGTCTATGGTACACCAGGTACTCGTTATATTAATAGTGGATTGTGTTGAGGGTTGGGGATAGGGTCTGGAGCCACAATATCATTAGCTTGTTATATGAGGTTTGACCGGTGTGTAGATCACAATATTGACATAGGGGTACACTGTACCGGCTATGGTACACCATATACTCGTTATATTAATAGTGGATTGTGTTGAGGGTTGGGGATAGGGTCTGGAGCCACAATATCATTAGCTTACTGTATGAGGTCTGACCGGTATGGAGGTCACAATATTGATATAGGGATACACTGTACCAGCTATGGTACACCAGGTACTCATTTTATTAATAGTGGATTGTGTTGAGGGTTGTGGATAGGGACTGGAAACACAATATCATTAACTTGCTATATGAGGGCTGACCGGTATGGAGGTCACAATATTGATATAAGGGTACACTGTACCGGCTATGGTACACCAGGTACTCATTATATTAATAGTGGATTCTGTTGAGGGTTGGGGGTAGGGTCTGGAGCCACAATATCATTAGTTTGCTATAGGAGGTCTGACCAGTATGCAGGTCACAATATTGACATAGGGGTACACTGTACCGGCTATGGTACACCAGGTACTCTTTATATTAATAGTGGATTGTATTGAGGGTTGTGGATAGGGTCTGGAGCCACAATATCATTAGCTTGCCATATGACGTCTGACCGGTATGGAGGTCACAATATTGACGTAGGGGTACACTGTACCGGCTATGGTACAACAGGAACTCGTCATATTAATAGTGGATTGTGTTGAGGGTTGTGGATAGGGTCTGGAACCACAATATCATTGGCTTGCTACATGAGGTATGGCCGTTATGGAGGTCACAATATTGCCATAAGGGTACACTGTACCGGGTATGGTACACCAGGTACACGTTATATTAATAGTGGATTGTGTTGAGGGTTGGGGATAGGGTCTGGAGCCACAGTATTATTAGCTTGCTATATGAGGTCTGCCGGGTATGGAGGTCAGCATATTGACATAGGGGTACATTGTACCGGCTATGGTACACCAGGTACTCGTAATATTAATAGTGGATTGTCTTGAGGGTCTGGAGCCACAATACCATTAGCTTGCTATATGAGGTCTGACCGGTATGGAGGTCACAATATTAACATAGGGGTACACTGTACCGGTTATGGTACACCAGGTACTCGTTATATTAATAGTGGATTGTATTGAAGGTTGTGGATAGGGACTGGAGCCACAATATCTTTAGCTTGATATATGAGGCCTGACCGTATGGAGGTCATATTATTGACATAATGGTACACTGTACCGGCTATGGTACACCAGGTACACGTTACATTAATAGTGGATTGTGTTGAGGGTTGTGGATATGGTCTGGAACCACAATATCATTAGCTTGCTATATGAGGTCTGACCGATATGGAGGTCACAATATTGACATAGGGGTGCACTGTACCGGCTATGGTACACCAGGTACTTGTTATATTAATTGCGGGTTGTGTTGAGGGTTGTGGATAGGGTCTGGAGCCACAATATCATTAGCTTGTTATATGAGGTTTGACCGGTGTGTAGATCACAATATTGACATAGGGGTACACTGTATCGGGTATGGTACACCAGGTACTCCTTATATTAATAGTGAATTGTGTTGAGGGTTGGGGATAGGGTCTGGAGCCACAATATCATTACCTTGCTATATGAGGTCTGCTGGGTATGGAGGTCACAATATTGACATAGGGGTACACTCTACCGTCTATGGTACACCAGGTACTCGTTATATTAATAGTGGATTGTGTTGAGGGTTGGGGATAGGGTCTGGAGCCACAATATCATTAGCTTGTTATATGAGGTTTGACCGGTGTGTAGATCACAATATTGACATAGGGGTACACTGTACCGGCTATGGTACACCATATACTCGTTATATTAATAGTGGATTGTGTTGAGGGTTGGGGATAGGGTCTGGAGCCACAATATCATTAGCTTACTGTATGAGGTCTGACCGGTATGGAGGTCACAATATTGATATAGGGATACACTGTACCAGCTATGGTACACCAGGTACTCATTTTATTAATAGTGGATTGTGTTGAGGGTTGTGGATAGGGACTGGAAACACAATATCATTAACTTGCTATATGAGGGCTGACCGGTATGGAGGTCACAATATTGATATAAGGGTACACTGTACCGGCTATGGTACACCAGGTACTCATTATATTAATAGTGGATTCTGTTGAGGGTTGGGGGTAGGGTCTGGAGCCACAATATCATTAGTTTGCTATAGGAGGTCTGACCAGTATGCAGGTCACAATATTGACATAGGGGTACACTGTACCGGCTATGGTACACCAGGTACTCTTTATATTAATAGTGGATTGTATTGAGGGTTGTGGATAGGGTCTGGAGCCACAATATCATTAGCTTGCCATATGACGTCTGACCGGTATGGAGGTCACAATATTGACGTAGGGGTACACTGTACCAGCTATGGTACACCAGGCACTCGTTATATTAATAGTGGATTTTGTTGAGGGTTGTGGATAGGGTCTGGAGCCACAATATCATTAGCTTGCTATATGAGATTTGCCGGGTATGGAGGTCACAATATTGACATATGGGTACACTGTACCGTCTATGGTACACCAGGTACACGTTATATTAATAGTGGATTGTGTTGAGGGTTGTGGATAGGGTCTGGAGCCACAATATCATTAGCTTGCTATATGAGGTCTGACCGGTATGGAGGTCACACTATTGACATAGGGTTACACTGTACCGGCTATGGTACACCAGGTACTCGTTTTATTAATAGTGGCTTGTGTTGAGGGTTGTGGATAGGGTCTGGAGCCACAATATCATTAGCTTGATATATGAGGTCTGACCTGTATGGAGATTGCAATATTGACATAGGGGTACACTGTACCGGCTATGGTACACCAGGTACTCGTTATTTTAATAGTGGATTGTGTTGAGGGTTGTGGATAGGGTCTGGAGCCACAATATCATTAGCTTGATTTATGAGGTCTGACCAGTATGGAGGTCACAATATTGACATAGGGGTACACTGTACCGGCTATGGTACACCAGGTACACGTTATATTAATAGTGGATTGTGTTGAGGGTTGTGGATAGGGTCTGGAGCCTCAATATCATTAGCTTGCTATATGAGGTCTGACCAGTATGGAGGTCACAATATTGACATAGGGGTACACTGTACCGGCTATGGTACACCAGGTACTCTTTATATTAATAGTGGATTGTATTGAGGGTTCTGGATAGGGTCTGGAGCCACAATATCATTAGCTTGCCATATGACGTCTGACCGGTATGGAGGTCACAATATTGACGTAGGGGTACACTGGACCAGCTATGGTACACCAGGTACTCATTATATTAATAGTGGATTCTGTTGAGGGTTGGGGGTAGGGTCTGGAGCCACAATATCATTAGCTTGCTATAGGAGGTCTGACCAGTATGGAGGTCACAATATTGACATAGGGGTACACTGTACCGGCTATGGTACACCAGGTACTCTTTATATTAATAGTGGATTTTATTGAGGGTTGTGGATAGGGTCTGGAGCCACAATATCATTAGCTTGCCATATGACGTCTGACCGGTATGGAGGTCACAATATTGACGTAGGGGTACACTGTACCAGCTATGGTACACCAGGCACTCGTTATATTAATAGTGGATTGTGTTGAGGGTTGTGGATAGGGTCTGGAGCCACAGTATCATTAGCTTGCTATATGAGGTCTGCCGGGTATGGAGGTCACAATATTGACATATGGGTACACTGTACCGTCTATGGTACACCAGGTACTCATTATATTAATAGTGGATTGTGTTGAGGGTTAGGGAGAGGGTCTGGAGCCACAATATCATTAGGTTTCTATATGAGGTCTGACCGGTATGGAGGTCACAATATAAACCTAGGGGTACACTGTACCGGCTATGGTACACCAGGTACTCATTATATTAATAGTGGCTTGTGTTGAGGGTTCTGGATAGGGTCTGGAGCCACAATATCATTAGCTTGGTATATGAGGTCTGTCCTGTATGGAGATTGCAATATTGACATAGGGGTACACTGTACCGGCTATGGTACACCAGGTACTCGTTATTTTAATAGTGGATTGTGTTGAGGGTTGTGGATAGGGTCTGGAGTCACAATATCATTAGCTTGATTTATGAGGTCTGACCAGTATGGAGGTCACAATATTGACATAGGGGTACACTGTACCGGCTATGGTACACCAGGTACACGTTATATTAATAGTGGATTGTGTTGAGGGTTGTGGATAGGGTCTGGAGCCACAATATCATTAGCATGCTATATGAGGTCTGACCGGTATGGAGGTCACAATATTGACATAGGGGTACACTGTACCGGCTATGGTACACGAGGTACTCTTTATATTAATAGTGGATTGTGTTGAGGGTTGTGGATAGGGTCTGGAGCCGCAATATTTTTAGCTTGCTATATGAGGTCTGACCGGTATGGAGGTCACAATATAGACATAGGGGTACACTGTACCGGCTATGGTACATCACGAACTCGCTATATTAAAAGTGGATTGTGTTGAGGGTTCTGGATAGGGTCTGGAACCACAATATCATTGGCTTGCTACATGAGGTCTGACCGGTATGTATGTCACAATATTGCCATAGGGGTACACTGTACCGGCTATGGTACACCAGGTACTCGTTATATTAATAGTGGATTGTGTTGAGGGTTGGGGATAGGGTCTGGAGCCACAATATCATTATCTTGCTATACGAGGTCTGACCGGTATGGAGGTCACAGTATTGACATAGGGGTACACTGTACCGGCTATGGTACACCAGGTACTCGTTATATTAATAGTGGATTCTGTTGAGGGTTGGGAATAGGGTCTGGAGCCACAATATAAAACAAATTCTGTTCGAGTTCTGACCGGTATGGAGGTCACAATATTGAAATAGGGGTACACTGTACCGGCTGTGGTTCACCAGGTACTCGTTATTTTAATAGTGGATTGTGTTGAAGGTTGTGGATAGGGACTGGAGCCACAATATCTTTAGCTTGCTATATGAGGTCTGACCGGTATGGAGGTCACAATATTGACATAGGGGTACACTGTACCGGCTATGGTACACCAGGTACTTGTTATATTAATAGTGGATTGTGTTGAGGGGTGTGGATAGGGTCTGGAGCCACAATATCATTAGCTTACTGTATGAGGTCTGACCGGTATGGAGGTCACAATATTGATATAGGGGTACACTGTACCAGCTATGGTACACCAGGTACTCGTTTTATGAATAGTGGATTGTGTTGAGGGTTGTGGATAGGGACTGGAAACACAATATCATTAACTTGCTATATGAGGTCTGACCGGTATGGAGGTCACAATATTGATATAAGGGTACACTGTACCGGCTATGGTACACCAGGTACTCATTATATTAATAGTGGATTCTGTTGAGGGTTGGGGGTAGGGTCTGGAGCCACAATATCATTAGCTTGCTATATGAGGTCTGACCAGTATGGAGGTCACAATATTGACATAGGGGTACACTGTACCGGCTATGGTACACCAGGTACTCTTTATATTAATAGTGGATTGTATTGAGGGTTCTGGATAGGGTCTGGAGCCACAATATCATTAGCTTGCCATATGACGTCTGACCGGTATGGAGGTCACAATATTGACGTAGGGGTACACTGGACCAGCTATGGTACACCAGGCACTCGTTATATTAATAGTGGATTTTGTTGAGGGTTGTGGATAGGGTCTGGAGTCACAATATCATTAGCTTGCTATATGAGGTCTGCCGGGTATGGAGGTCACAATATTGACATATGGGTACACTGTACCGTCTATGGTACACCAGGTACTCATTATATTAATAGTGGATTCTGTTGAGGCTTGGGGATAGGGTCTGGAGCCACAATATCATTAGCTTGCCATATGAGGTCTGACCGGTATGGAGGTCACAATATTGACGTAGGGGTACACTGTACCAGCTATGGTACACCAGGCACTCGTTATATTAATAGTGGATTGTGTTGAGGGTTGTGGATAGGGTCTGGAGCCACAGTATCATTAGCTTGCTATATGAGGTCTGCCGGGTATGGAGGTCACAATATTGACATATGGGTACACTGTACCGTCTATGGTACACCAGGTACTCATTATATTAATAGTGGATTGTGTTGAGGGTTAGGGATAGGGTCTGGAGCCACAATATCATTAGCTTGCTATATGAGGTCTGACCGGTATGGAAGTCACAATATTGACATAGGGGTACACTGTATCGGCTATGGTACACCAGATACTCGTTATATTAATAGTGGATTGTGTTGAGGGTTGTGGATAGGGTCTGGAGCCACAATATCATTAGCTTGCTATATGAGGTCTGACCGGTATGGAGGTCACAATATAAACCTAGGGGTACACTGTACCGGCTATGGTACACCAGGTACTCATTATATTAATAGTGGATTGTGTTGAGGGTTGTGGATAGGGTTTGGAGCCACAATATCATTAGCTTGACATATGAGGTCTGACCGGTATGGGGGTCACAATATTGACATAGGGGTACACTGTACCGGTACCCCTATGTCAACTTTTGTGGTTGATCACGCATGTACGTGAATAGAACGTAATTTTCGTAATGTTGTCAGGTTGTATAAATAGAGGTATTTGGAAGGTTTTGACAACATAGTAGAATATGTTGTAGTAGTTAATGATATTTTGGTCTATATTCGTCATCCTACAACATTCTGTATTATAGTCCGGCAACCTTTATGGTTGTTTACGCATTTACGCGAATACAACGTATTCTTCTTAATATTGTTAGGTTGTATATCTTGGCATTTGGAAGGTTTTGACAACATAGAAAAATACACATTAGTAGTTGGTTAAATTATGGTTTATTTACGTTATTTTACTACATGATGTGTTATGGTCCTGCGACTTTTGTGGTTGTTCACGCATGTACGTGAATACGACGTTATTTTCGTATGTTGTCAAGTTGCGGCTACACTTATATATGACGTTGTGACAACGTAAAATTGTTTATTGGGTAAGCCCTTAAGGGGAGATGGGTCGTTTTTTGCTCCATATATTTCATTTATTCTTTTATTTCTTAGTTTCCTCGCTAGACCTCCATCATGCTTAGAAAAACACCCCCTAGATTCCCCTTCAAAAAAATGTGTACATTTTTGGTAGAAAAATTTCCCGGCCAAAGGCGGGTTCCTCTTAACATTTCAGACTTTGTATCGCTCGCCAGGAAAAAATCTACACCTAAATGGCACGAAAGGTCATACAATTGACAACGAAATGGGGCGAAAAGGTGTTAAAATCGCCAAACTAATGGGACAACCTTCTTAAAATCTGAACACTACAGGGGCTAAACACGAGGGAGAAAGAGGTCCATACTGCTCTGCCCTTGAAGCGGCTTATTATTGTGGAGAGCGGTGGAGGTTTAGTGTTGCTATTTTACCAATTGTTGTTATTTATACTACTCTCCGGCCCACAGTAAGGGGCGACACTGGTTACCTTTATGTTGTTATTTATACTGCTCTCCGGTCCACAGTAAGGGGCGACACTGGTTACCTTTATGTTGTTATTTATACTACTCTCCGGTCCACAGTAAGGGGGACACTGGTTACCTTTATGTTGTTATTGTTGTTATTTATACTGCTCTCCGGTCCACAGTAAGGGGGGACACTGGTTACCTTTATGTTGTTATTTATACTACTCTCCGGTCCACAGTAAGGGGGGACACTGGTTACCTTGTTGTTTATTGTTGTTATTTTTATACTACTCTCCGGTCCACAGTAAGGGGCGACACTGGTTACCTTTATGTTGTTATTGTTGTTATTTATACTACTCTCCGGTCCACAGTAAGGGGCGACACTGGTTACCTTTATGTTGTTATTGTTGTTATTTATACTACTCTCCGGTCCACAGTAAGGGGCGACACTGGTTACCTTTATGTTGTTATTTATACTACTCTCCGGTCCACAGTAAGGGGGGACACTGGTTACCTTTATGTTGTTATTTATACTACTCTCCGGTCCACAGTAAGGGGGGACACTGGTTACCTTTATGTTGTTATTGTTGTTATTTATACTGCTCTCCGGTCCACAGTAAGGGGGACACTGGTTACCTTTATGTTGTTATTTATACTACTCTCCGGTCCACAGTAAGGGGGGACACTGGTTACCTTTATGTTGTTATTTATACTGCTCTCCGGTCCACAGTAAGGGGGGACACTGGTTACCTTTATGTTGTTATTTATACTACTCTCCGGTCCACAGTAAGGGGGGACACTGGTTACCTTTATGTTGTTATTGTTGTTATTTATACTGCTCTCCGGTCCACAGTAAGGGGGGACACTGGTTACCTTTATGTTGTTATTTATACTGCTCTCCGGTCCACAGTAAGGGGGGGACACTGGTTACCTTTATGTTGTTATTGTTGTTATTTATACTGCTCTCCGGTCCACAGTAAGGGGCGACACTGGTTACCTTTATGTTGTTATTTATACTACTCTCCGGTCCACAGTAAGGGGTGTGACGCATGTCGAGTATGAGCATGCTGTACAGAACGCCCAGTCAGGCCCCACTCTCGCTAGGATCGTCAGGGCAGGAACTTTGGCTGTAGTCTGTGTAGAGTTTCCTAACTCAGTTTATGTGAACCGTTGTACTATAAGTATTATCATTATGTATTTTGTTTTCTTTTAAGTCAACGAGTTCTATTTTAAATCATTATATATAAGTATTGTGTGTGGGAGATTTATATATATATAATGATGTGATGAGAGAGAGCGAGTTATGTAACGGAGGACAGTGTGCGCGCCACGAGGTGTGTAGGCCTCACTCCCTCCTCCCTCCTTCCCCCCTCCCTCCCCCCTCATCAAGAGCGTGGGAATCCTTTGTCGATCCCAGATTGAGAGAGAGAATGTGACGTCATGATTGCCGTTATGCTCGCTACGGGGCCGAGTATAAAAAGGGAGGTCTCGCCATTTTTAGATCAGAACTCATCAGGCAAAGCGACCTCTCATATCCCTTGCAACTATCCATATTCTTCCGACTGATGTGAACTTTCTCTACTCTCTGAACAGCCTATCTTCTACTCTTCTCGTCCCTTTTTAACCAATGACCCCTTTGGTGCAGATTTAGTCAGCCAAAGTATTATCGCTTGAGTTCTCACGAGATAAGTGCCTGTTAGATAGCCTATTTTTGGAAGGGTTAACTAGAATAGGATTGATTGATGTTTGTTGCACTCGTATATGTATTTCCCTGAGTACTATTATTCATGTTCCTGTTTTCTGCTGGTTTAGGTAATGCTAGACTGGGATAGGGTTCCTCGAGTTGTGATTTCCTATGAGTGCTAGGTTGGTTGAACCAGCACAATTGCAACGGAGACGTGGGAAGCCTAGGGGGTCTTTTTGATTGTGTACCCGTGGGAGTTTAGCACTGTGTTGCGAGTGAGGGCTTTTGCCTGTGCCACCCAACACTGTGCTATCTCATTTGCTTGACTTTGAGAGGATCGCCAGGAGAGAACCAGATACTAGTGATCTGGATCTCTCAAGAGAGCATCCCGTCAATTACCGTAATTTGGCCGCACAGTCTTAAGGACCTCGCTAGGCTACGAGCCGCTTGCTCAGCCATTGTCTCTTAACCTTAGATATCCCAGCTAGACTTTGCTCGACCAGCAGATACAGCATAGTATTGAAGCTTCTCCTTATGTATATTATTGTTTAAGCACTATTGATTTCATGTGTGGCACGCTTAGCTACTTCAGAGATTAGTGGCCCACGAGCACAATCTTAGTAGGCTATTGCCAGTGCATTGTCGGAGTACTTCTTCTTAATGTTTGCCATATCCTATTGCTTATTCTTATAATTCTTCTTATGTCAATTTAAAGCCTTTAATTACCAGTGAGTTATTCATTAAATTGCTGTTCAAATCCGATACTTACTTCTTATGAGTATTCGAGAAGCATCTAACTTATCAGAAGATTCCTTGCTTGATGCTCGAGGACTATTGTTTAACGTAACGTAATAGTGCCGATCCGAAGTAGAGGGTGGAGGACTTCTTAAGTTCTTAGTTCAAGGGTGGATTACTTCGGCTTCGGCCAACACTATTCTTTAGTGTTGTAGTACTTTCTTCTTTGTTTGATTGTTGACCAGACTAGATAACTCCCGTCTTGTTATTAGTCTGTTGTGTGAAACGCTAGTACCGAGTTCTTGTATACCCCGTTATAGCAGATAGAACTCTGGAGGGTAGTGGCGTTTTTTGTTCGGCTGGCAGTACTCTGGGGTTGGGATCGTGTGTTTCCGTTGTGGCAGCGAGCCATACTCGAGTCCTGTGTAAGAGCCCTAGTGTACCCGAGTGCCCGGTCGTAACAAATGGCGACCTTGCTTAGGATTTTGTGAACAGTATAATTTTTTGCAGAGTTGTACAACATTTGTTTGTTGGTACTTTAGCGTACATATTGAAGAATATTTTTTTTTGTAAGGCAATTAGGAGAGCATTTAAGAGACTCCAGTTAATTTAGTAATTAGTGCTTGCATAAGGGAGTTTAACACTTTTGTCTCGAGAATTTTTTGGTGAACTTCAGTATGTCGGGCCCTAGTACTGACGAGGAGCGAGAGATGCTAAGTGAGGAGGTGCCGTTAGTAACTAGTGAGGAGGATGCTAGACTTTTTGTGAGTAAGCAGTACCATGTGACGGAGGAGAGGCTGACTGGGGTGAATGTTTATGGCTTGCACCTGATAGCCAAGGTTTTGGGTCTATCCAATGTAGGAGGAATGTCCAAGGGGGAGCTGATTTCCTGGGTGTTGCGTGGGCGACATGGGGTTTCGGAGGAGAGGGCGTTTGGGGGGGTTCCTCCCCAGATCCCCTCTCACTCGACTCCCACAGTGCCGTCCACTCAGTTGCCGGAGGTTAGCACTCTCCCACAGAGGGATGAGCATTGGAAGATTGGAGTGCCCTCGGGCGGTGCGTATGGTGGTTCCCCAGTTCTTGCCCCCCCTCCTTCAGTAGTGGCAGCTCCCTCTTCCGGCCTGTCTCCTGAGATGATATTTAAACTCGAGCTTGCTAAGATGGAGAATGAGGCTAGGAAGCAGGAGATGGAGAATGAGTCTAGGAGGCATGAGAAGGAGATGGAGAATGAGTCTAGGAGGCATGAGAAGGAGATTGAGGCTGAGTCTAGGAAGCAGGAGAAGGAGATTGAGGCTGAGATTAGGAGGCACGAGGCTGAGCTTAGGTACGACTCAGAGAAATATTGTGCTCAAATAGATTTAGATAAGACTCGTGCAGAGTCGACAGGGATTCGGATGGGCCGTGAGGGCCAAGTAAGAGAACAGTCCTTGTCCCACTTAGTCAAGTTGGTGCCGGCATTTAGTGAAACTGAAGTCACAGAATTTTTTAATCGTTTTGAGAAGAAGTGTAGGGAGCATAATTGGCCTGAAGAGAAGTGGGCAGCTCTAGTCTCCTCAAGACTTACGGGTAAGGGTCTGAAGGCTTAGGATGCACTGCCTTTAGAGTCTTGCATTGACTACCCAGTATTGAAGAGAGCTGTCCTACGGGCATACGAGTTGCAACCAGAAACATATCGATTGAAGTTTCGGGGTGTTACGAAGACTAGGGAGGCGACCTTTCTTGAACATGCCCGGGACTTAAAAGATGCACTTGCTAACTGGACACGTTCTGAGAAAGCTGAGACGGCCGAACAGTTGACTGAGCTGTTTCTGCTCGAGCAGTTTTATAAGTGTACTGGTGCAGATATGACTTTAACTATTAAAGAAAAGAACCCTAAAACTCTACAGGAGGCAGCTGAGATGGCTGACCTCCGGCTATCATTAATTCGTGGGTGCGGGTCTGCCCAGCGTAGTGAGGCAGGTAACAAGGGGCGTGACACCCCACCCCCCCGAGTTAGTGATATACATTATGCAAACAAGTACAAGAGCTATGATACCAAGACTGACCACAAGACTAACACCGTCCCATTTAAGAAGGGGCCGGGCCCTTCCCAGTACCAAGGGAAGCCCAGAGGGGAGTTGGAGTGTTATCTTTGTCATGAAAAGGGGCACTTTGCAAGAGTCTGTCCTAGCAAACCACCTACAGCAGCTGTGTCTTTGGCCTGCAACATTGGTGTGTCTCCGAAGTCTTCTGAGTTTGCCCGGGGCAGTTCGTCAGAGGCTGAGGCACAGCCAATGCAGAAACACCTGAGAGGCTCGAACCCTGCTCAGGATGTTTTTTGCGACCATAGAGGACGGGGTTGCGTGATGTGGGCGGGGCGCAAGCATGGAGTAGAGGTCTTGCGTGATACAGGTGCTTCCCAGACTCTGATGAACAATTTGACTGGCTACCCTATAAATGCGGCTCGGGTGGTAGTGGTGCAGGGTATTAATGCAACTCGGTCATACCCGCTGGTGCGGTTGGAGTTGGAGGTGGATGGTGTGGCACGTGAATTGGATGTTGGGATTGTGGAGAAACTGCCAGTGGAGGGCGTCGACCTTCTTCTCGGCAACGACTTTGCAATGCCCGCTTCTGAGGTTCTACCCTTAGTCGTTGCCGAGAGGACGGCCGACGTGAGTAGGGAAGAGCAAGAGTGGGTCGAGCGGTGCCAGACACAACCCATGGCGTGTGTTGTCACCCGAGCTCGGGCAGATAAAGTGTCACAGCCTAGTCCTCCGTCTTCAGACCAGCAGAGGAACGATCAACAGGAGGAGGCTAAAGCTGGAGTTGGTTTTAAGAGTTTTGACTCGGCGGCTCTCCTGGGTGATTTAGTATTGGCACCTATGTTGGAGTCTGGAGAGGCCCCAGGACCTGTCACAGTTAGTGAGGAGGTAGGGCCGGAAGAGACTCCGGGGCAGCAACGTTGCACACGGAGAGAAAAAAGGGTTGCTCAGTTTGATATTGGGGAAGGACTTGGGTTGCTTCGGAAGCATCTAGACAGGTTGGTTCCCTCAGATATTTGTAAACTGCAGTTGGAGGATCCGGAAGTTCAGAAGTGTGGTAATGGTGCTGTCGAGATTAAACACGAGGACGGGGAAGCATGTCATGTGAACCTGTTGGAGGAGTTTGTGAGGCAACCACCTGAGCAGCCTACTGTCCCTGCGTTGGTCTGCCGCGGCCAAGGTGGAGAAGGAGAGGGGGGCAGTAGGGCACAGGTGGAGGAGAGTAGGGATTGTCATGTCTCGGCGAAGCAGTGGGCGGGGGACACGAGTCTGGTGGCTGTGGAAGTGCTAGAGCACCTGCCTGAGCAGCAGTGTGCAGCACTCCAGCACCAGCTCGGTTCATACCCCACTGGTCGTGCCGAGCCCCTGAGTCTCACAACTCGGGCGGTGCGAGATGTTCCGCAGGCAGGTCATGTGACTGTTAAAAGACCGTTAGCCTCGTTGTTTCGGTGGTTTAAGGTGGGCGACGAGGCCTTGGCATGGTTGCCAGGTCAGGGTCGACCCATGGCTGCCAAGGGTGGTGGTCAAAAGGAGGACATTGAGCAGATTGGTAGGGTCGGCTGTGGTATCGCAGTGCCCGGTCGTCACATAGCCTCCCAATGCTGCTCTAGTCTAATGCAACAGCCCTACCACAGACCGACTGTATCTGGCCATGTCGCTAAAAGCGGTGATGCTGCGCAGGCAGATGTCGTCACAAGGAATGTGGGGGTGCGCATGTACGGTATCGGCGGGGAAGCCTTAGCTATAATGAACTGTGGGAGTGACTGCACGGGTGGTACTGATTGTCCCTCTCATGACCTGGCTGTTCTAGGGACGAAGGTGGAGAAGGAGGGAGACTACAGGTTAGAAGCTGCGGTCTCGGCTGGGTTGTGGGAGGGCACAAGGCATGTTGTTCGTGGAGACAGTGCAAGGCAGTTATTTACTAGGCTATGGCAGTACTTTCGCATGTTTGTTGCTTCTCCAGGCCTGAGGTACGGGGTAGAATCCGACATGCAGGCTGGAGATAGTGCAAGGCTCAGTTTAATTCCCTGCCGTATAAATCCTGCTCGACAGCCTATGGTGCAAGCAGAGCTGGATTACGTGTGGACGAAGGATCTGAGGGATAAGGAATGTCGTGAGTGGTCGTTGCGTGTAACTTTGTCCGAGCGCGCTAAAGAGGTATGTGGTTTTGTTGTGGACGGGAGTACCTACCAGTGCAATGTTATGCCCTACGGACTTAAGAATGCACCAGCAACGTGTCAGAGCCTGATGAATGAAAGTGAAAAGGACAATGATGCGCTGGGGCATTTCGAGATCTATGTTCCAGCCTATGGTCCGGTCGGTGTAGTTTGCCCAGATCATTACCCTCTCAAGATCTTGGACCCGTTTCACAATCGGAGTATGAGGCTGACCAGGTGGTCACTAAGGTTATTGGTATATAACCTGGACATAAGCCATATTGCCGGTTGTGACAACGAGGTTGCATGTGGTCGTTCAGGGGTATATGATCCTGGGTAAATTGACACACGGGTAGCCTCCTGCTTTGGTTTGAGTAGTATTTTGCGCTTGGTGCTTGTTGGCTCGCGGTTGTAGCCCAGCGTATTGGGTCGTAAAGCAGGAGTTGAGCGTTTGGTATAGAAGAAAATAGGCTGCCCTTATAGTGCAGCCGGAAAAAAACATATTAAAATATAAAAATCATATAAAAACTCTTTCTTTTTGATGAAGATAATTGTATAAGTTTGTCATAGCCTATAAGGTTTGAGTAGTCCACGAACTATCAAACGGCTGAGCTGCTGTAAGCTCGCTCTGGGAGCATGATATTGTGTCTTTTACTATTGTTGGGAGGAGTTATGAAATGTGAATTTTTTTTTTATAAGATGTGTTTTAGTGATAAACTCAGCGTTGTTTTAGTGCCATGCGGTCGCTGGGTGTGAGGGGTTTGATGGGGTTCTGTATATCAGATTTTAGCTCAGGGTCGAGCAAGTAAAATCTTGGGGGAGGTGTGACGCATGTCGAGTATGAGCATGCTGTACAGAACGCCCAGTCAGGCCCCACTCTCGCTAGGATCGTCAGGGCAGGAACTTTGGCTGTAGTCTGTGTAGAGTTTCCTAACTCAGTTTATGTGAACCGTTGTACTATAAGTATTATCATTATGTATTTTGTTTTCTTTTAAGTCAACGAGTTCTATTTTAAATCATTATATATAAGTATTGTGTGTGGGAGATTTATATATATATAATGATGTGATGAGAGAGAGCGAGTTATGTAACGGAGGACAGTGTGCGCGCCACGAGGTGTGTAGGCCTCACTCCCTCCTCCCTCCTTCCCCCCTCCCTCCCCCCTCATCAAGAGCGTGGGAATCCTTTGTCGATCCCAGATTGAGAGAGAGAATGTGACGTCATGATTGCCGTTATGCTCGCTACGGGGCCGAGTATAAAAAGGGAGGTCTCGCCATTTTTAGATCAGAACTCATCAGGCAAAGCGACCTCTCATATCCCTTGCAACTATCCATATTCTTCCGACTGATGTGAACTTTCTCTACTCTCTGAACAGCCTATCTTCTACTCTTCTCGTCCCTTTTTAACCAATGACCCCTTTGGTGCAGATTTAGTCAGCCAAAGTATTATCGCTTGAGTTCTCACGAGATAAGTGCCTGTTAGATAGCCTATTTTTGGAAGGGTTAACTAGAATAGGATTGATTGATGTTTGTTGCACTCGTATATGTATTTCCCTGTGTACTATTATTCATGTTCCTGTTTTCTGCTGGTTTAGGTAATGCTAGACTGGGATAGGGTTCCTCGAGTTGTGATTTCCTATGAGTGCTAGGTTGGTTGAACCAGCACAATTGCAACGGAGACGTGGGAAGCCTAGGGGGTCTTTTTGATTGTGTACCGTGGGAGTTTAGCACTGTGTTGCGAGTGAGGGCTTTTGCCTGTGCCACCCAACACTGTGCTATCTCATTTGCTTGACTTTGAGAGGATCGCCAGGAGAGAACCAGATACTAGTGATCTGGATCTCTCAAGAGAGCATCCCGTCAATTACCGTAATTTGGCCGCACAGTCTTAAGGACCTCGCTAGGCTACGAGCCGCTTGCTCAGCCATTGTCTCTTAACCTTAGATATCCCAGCTAGACTTTGCTCGACCAGCAGATACAGCATAGTATTGAAGCTTCTCCTTATGTATATTATTGTTTAAGCACTATTGATTTCATGTGTGGCACGCTTAGCTACTTCAGAGATTAGTGGCCCACGAGCACAATCTTAGTAGGCTATTGCCAGTGCATTGTCGGAGTACTTCTTCTTATTGTTTGCCATATCCTATTGCTTATTCTTATAATTCTTCTTATGTCAATTTAAAGCCTTTAATTACCAGTGAGTTATTCATTAAATTGCTGTTCAAAATCCGATACTTACTTCTTATGAGTATTCGAGAAGCATCTAACTTATCAGAAGATTCCTTGCTTGATGCTCGAGGACTATTGTTTAACGTAACGTAATAGTGCCGATCCGAAGTAGAGGGTGGAGGACTTCTTAAGTTCTTAGTTCAAGGGTGGATTACTTCGGCTTCGGCCAACACTATTCTTTAGTGTTGTAGTACTTTCTTCTTTGTTTGATTGTTGACCAGACTAGATAACTCCCGTCTTGTTATTAGTCTGTTGTGTGAAACGCTAGTACCGAGTTCTTGTATACCCCGTTATAGCAGATAGAACTCTGGAGGGTAGTGGCGTTTTTTGTTCGGCTGGCAGTACTCTGGGGTTGGGATCGTGTGTTTCCGTTGTGGCAGCGAGCCATACTCGAGTCCTGTGTAAGAGCCCTAGTGTACCCGAGTGCCCGGTCGTAACAGGGGGGACACTGGTTACCTTTATGTTGTTATTTATACTGCTCTCCGGTCCACAGTAAGGGGCGACACTGGTTACCTTTATGTTGTTATTTATACTACTCTCCGGTCCACAGTAAGGGGGGACACTGGTTACCTTTATGTTGTTATTGTTGTTATTTATACTGCTCTCCGGTCCACAGTAAGGGGGGACACTGGTTACCTTTATGTTGTTATTTATACTGCTCTCCGGTCCACAGTAAGGGGGGGACACTGGTTACCTTTATGTTGTTATTGTTGTTATTTATACTGCTCTCCGGTCCACAGTAAGGGGCGACACTGGTTACCTTTATGTTGTTATTTATACTACTCTCCGGTCCACAGTAAGGGGGGACACTGGTTACCTTTATGTTGTTATTTATACTGCTCTCCGGTCCACAGTAAGGGGGGACACTGGTTACCTTTATGTTGTTATTGTTGTTATTTATACTACTCTCCGGTCCACAGTAAGGGGGGACACTGGTTACCTTTATGTTGTTATTTATACTGCTCTCCGGTCCACAGTAAGGGGGGACACTGGTTACCTTTATGTTGTTATTTATACTGCTCTCCGGTCCACAGTAAGGGGGGACACTGGTTACCTTTATGTTGTTATTGTTGTTATTTATACTACTCTCCGGTCCACAGTAAGGGGGGACACTGGTTACCTTTATGTTGTTATTTATACTGCTCTCCGGTCCACAGTAAGGGGGGACACTGGTTACCTTTATGTTGTTATTGTTGTTATTTATACTACTCTCCGGTCCACAGTAAGGGGGGACACTGGTTACCTTTATGTTGTTATTGTTGTTATTTATACTACTCTCCGGTCCACAGTAAGGGGGGACACTGGTTACCTTTATGTTGTTATTGTTGTTATTTATACTGCTCTCCGGTCCACAGTAAGGGGGGACACTGGTTTCCTTTATGTTGTTATTTATACTGCTCTCCGGTCCACAGTAAGGGGGGACACTGGTTACCTTTATGTTGTTATTGTTGTTATTTATACTGCTCTCCGGTCCACAGTAAGGGGGGACACTGGTTACCTTTATGTTGTTATTGTTGTTATTTATACTGCTCTCCGGTCCACAGTAAGGGGGGACACTGGTTACCTTTATGTTGTTATTGTTGTTATTTATACTACTCTCCGGTCCACAGTAAGGGGGGACACTGGTTACCTTTATGTTGTTATTGTTGTTATTTATACTGCTCTCCGGTCCACAGTAAGGGGCGACACTGGTTACCTTTATGTTGTTATTGTTGTTATTTATACTGCTCTCCGGTCCACAGTAAGGGGGGACACTGGTTACCTTTATGTTGTTATTGTTGTTATTTATACTACTCTCCGGTCCACAGTAAGGGGGGACACTGGTTACCTTTATGTTGTTATTTATACTGCTCTCCGGTCCACAGTAAGGGGCGACACTGGTTACCTTTATGTTGTTATTGTTGTTATTTATACTGCTCTCCGGTCCACAGTAAGGGGGGACACTGGTTACCTTTATGTTGTTATTGTTGTTATTTATACTGCTCTCCGGTCCACAGTAAGGGGGGACACTGGTTACCTTTATGTTGTTATTGTTGTTATTTATACTGCTCTCCGGTCCACAGTAAGGGGGGACACTGGTTACCTTTATGTTGTTATTGTTGTTATTTATACTACTCTCCGGTCCACAGTAAGGGGGGACACTGGTTACCTTTATGTTGTTATTTATACTGCTCTCCGGTCCACAGTAAGGGGGGACACTGGTTACCTTTATGTTGTTATTGTTGTTATTTATACTACTCTCCGGTCCACAGTAAGGGGCGACACTGGTTACCTTTATGTTGTTATTGTTGTTATTTATACTGCTCTCCGGTCCACAGTAAGGGGGGACACTGGTTACCTTTATGTTGTTATTGTTGTTATTTATACTGCTCTCCGGTCCACAGTAAGGGGGGACACTGGTTACCTTTATGTTGTTATTGTTGTTATTTATACTGCTCTCCGGTCCACAGTAAGGGGCGACACTGGTTACCTTTATGTTGTTATTGTTGTTATTTATACTGCTCTCCGGTCCACAGTAAGGGGGGACACTGGTTACCTTTATGTTGTTATTGTTGTTATTTATACTGCTCTCCGGTCCACAGTAAGGGGCGACACTGGTTACCTTTATGTTGTTATTTATACTGCTCTCCGGTCCACAGTAAGGGGGGACACTGGTTACCTTTATGTTGTTATTGTTGTTATTTATACTGCTCTCCGGTCCACAGTAAGGGGGGACACTGGTTACCTTTATGTTGTTATTGTTGTTATTTATACTACTCTCCGGTCCACAGTAAGGGGGGACACTGGTTACCTTTATGTTGTTATTTATACTGCTCTCCGGTCCACAGTAAGGGGGGACACTGGTTACCTTTATGTTGTTATTTATACTGCTCTCCGGTCCACAGTAAGGGGGGACACTGGTTACCTTTATGTTGTTATTGTTGTTATTTATACTGCTCTCCGGTCCACAGTAAGGGGCGACACTCGTTACCTTTATGTTGTTATTTATACTACTCTCCGGTCCACAGTAAGGGGGGACACTGGTTACCTTTATGTTGTTATTTATACTGCTCTCCGGTCCACAGTAAGGGGGGACACTGGTTACCTTTATGTTGTTATTTATACTGCTCTCCGGTCCACAGTAAGGGGGGACACTGGTTACCTTTATGTTGTTATTGTTGTTATTTATACTGCTCTCCGGTCCACAGTAAGGGGCGACACTGGTTACCTTTATGTTGTTATTTATACTACTCTCCGGTCCACAGTAAGGGGGGACACTGGTTACCTTTATGTTGTTATTTATACTGCTCTCCGGTCCACAGTAAGGGGGGACACTGATTACCTTTATGTTGTTATTGTTGTTATTTATACTACTCTCCGGTCCACAGTAAGGGGGGACACTGGTTACCTTTATGTTGTTATTGTTGTTATTTATACTGCTCTCCGGTCCACAGTAAGGGGCGACACTGGTTACCTTTATGTTGTTATTTATACTACTCTCCGGTCCACAGTAAGGGGGGACACTGGTTACCTTTATGTTGTTATTTATACTGCTCTCCGGTCCACAGTAAGGGGGGACACTGGTTACCTTTATGTTGTTATTTATACTGCTCTCCGGTCCACAGTAAGGGGGGACACTGGTTACCTTTATGTTGTTATTGTTGTTATTTATACTGCTCTCCGGTCCACAGTAAGGGGCGACACTGGTTACCTTTATGTTGTTATTTATACTACTCTCCGGTCCACAGTAAGGGGGGACACTGGTTACCTTTATGTTGTTATTTATACTGCTCTCCGGTCCACAGTAAGGGGGGACACTGGTTACCTTTATGTTGTTATTTATACTACTCTCCGGTCCACAGTAAGGGGGGACACTGGTTACCTTTATGTTGTTATTTATACTGCTTTCCGGTCCACAGTAAGGGGGGACACTGGTTACCTTTATGTTGTTATTTATACTGCTCTCCGGTCCACAGTAAGGGGGGACACTGGTTACCTTTATGTTGTTATTGTTGTTATTTATACTGCTCTCCGGTCCACAGTAAGGGGGGACACTGGTTACCTTTATGTTGTTATTGTTGTTATTTATACTGCTCTCCGGTCCACAGTAAGGGGCGACACTGGTTACCTTTATGTTGTTATTGTTGTTATTTATACTACTCTCCGGTCCACAGTAAGGGGGGACACTGGTTACCTTTATGTTGTTATTGTTGTTATTTATACTACTCTCCGGTCCACAGTAAGGGGCGACACTGGTTACCTTTATGTTGTTATTTATACTGCTCTCCGGTCCACAGTAAGGGGGGACACTGGTTACCTTTATGTTGTTATTGTTGTTATTTATACTGCTCTCCGGTCCACAGTAAGGGGGGACACTGGTTACCTTTATGTTGTTATTGTTGTTATTTATACTACTCTCCGGTCCACAGTAAGGGGCGACACTGGTTACCTTTATGTTGTTATTTATACTACTCTCCGGTCCACAGTAAGGGGCGACACTGGTTACCTTTATGTTGTTATTGTTGTTATTTATACTGCTCTCCGGTCCACAGTAAGGGGCGACACTGGTTACCTTTATGTTGTTATTGTTGTTATTTATACTACTCTCCGGTCCACAGTAAGGGGGGACACTGGTTACCTTTATGTTGTTATTGTTGTTATTTATACTGCTCTCCGGTCCACAGTAAGGGGGGACACTGGTTACCTTTATGTTGTTATTGTTGTTATTTATACTGCTCTCCGGTCCACAGTAAGGGGCGACACTGGTTACCTTTATGTTGTTATTGTTGTTATTTATACTACTCTCCGGTCCACAGTAAGGGGCGACACTGGTTACCTTTATGTTGTTATTGTTGTTATTTATACTGCTCTCCGGTCCACAGTAAGGGGCGACACTGGTTACCTTTATGTTGTTATTTATACTGCTCTCCGGTCCACAGTAAGGGGGGACACTGGTTACCTTTATGTTGTTATTGTTGTTATTTATACTACTCTCCGGTCCACAGTAAGGGGGGACACTGGTTACCTTTATGTTGTTATTGTTGTTATTTATACTACTCTCCGGTCCACAGTAAGGGGGGACACTGGTTACCTTTATGTTGTTATTGTTGTTATTTATACTGCTCTCCGGTCCACAGTAAGGGGGGACACTGGTTACCTTTATGTTGTTATTGTTGTTATTTATACTGCTCTCCGGTCCACAGTAAGGGGGGACACTGGTTACCTTTATGTTGTTATTTATACTGCT